>JAGTXR010000466.1:0-81098 GCA_022606575.1 Glossosoma conforme
CTAAAACGATGACGGACGAGTTGCGACTGACTGGCTTAATACGCGCCTATGACTTATAGCGCCGCCAAATTCTAGCGGCGGTCTCGCGAAGTAATTATGACAGTGGCTGTCATAACAAACAAGATGGCGCATGCAAGCACCATGAAACATTATGTATATGGTTAAAAATATTATATATGCATGTCAGGCAAGCGAACAAAATAAGAGACAAAAGATCGTTTTTCGAAGCTTTACGAGGCATTAGCCTAAAGGAGTAATATTATGCTGATATCACAGTATTTCCTCAATTAGATAAGAAGAATAATAACTATGTGGGAAAATGCCAAGTGAATTTAATTGTATCATAATTCATAGAATAAATTAATGGATTACTTTGAGACAGAATGTTCCACTGCAGCACACGGAAGGAGTTTGCATTGGACTTTGTGCTATCTGTAAAAGAGCATAAAAATAAAATGTTGACAGATTGCATCAAGGTTCACACTGACTCGGACTCTATTAGAACATATATATACATATACATATAATAATAACATATAATCAAGTAGCGAGAGCTGCTAATACATGTTAATTTGAATACAGGAGACACAGATTGTGCAAAACAAAAAAAAACTAGTTTAAAAATGTGTTTTACTGGCATTTATGACTCTTTTAATGACAAGTAATTATTTCGTCACTATCTAATTAATAATGGTCTTATATATTGAAAATCGATGAGTAATATAAAATGTAAACATGTATTTTTCAGTAAAAAATATATATTAAGTTATGTAAGGTTCTATTTCAGTGACAAAATTTAATTTAGAAGCTTATTGAAAACACAAATTATTCTTCTATTTAGGTGTTCTTGTCAGTTTTTAATAATCAAATATTTGTACATATTGCAATGTAAGAGTGATTTTATATCTATATTTTCAGAAGATAGCAGTATTTTAGTTATGCAAACATTACAGAATGTGATATAAGAGCAAGGGTGATATGGCAAATTATGTTTTATGCACTAATAAAATATCACCGCACCATAATTACAATTATGTGTGTGGCGATTATGGACTATTGTTGTTCATAATTATGCGCTGATACAATATAAAGCAGTAAAATTAACATAATAATATATTAAACAGCTTGCAGCATAATACAAAATAATAATAGTTACATAAATGTTATGCTGAGCTCAAAGACTTCATCACCCAGACTGTGAAATGACTAAATATAGAAAACATGTAAGCCTCAAGTTCATACACTAGAATGGAACAATAAAAAGATCAATCGCAAAAAGCCGTTCATTTCACACACGACAGTTCACAGCAGAACAAGGTGAATATTATCGGTCAAAGTTGTTGTTACAAAAAATGGAATCAACTGTAATGCAAAAACACCTTTACATAATCTCAGGTTCAAAGTACTTGTGTTATCCCATTGCTTTTACATATTATAATATAGATATTTTAATATATGTCTCAGAATACTTTAACTAGTAATTGTTGGCGGAATTCCTTGATAATAAATAATTTATTATGATCATTCTTAATAACATTAATATTATTATGGAAAAAATAATAAGGAAAGAATCACTGAATTAATCAATGTTATATTTATTATGTAAATAATAACAGCTTTAAATGGGGACTATAATATATGAGTCTTGTGTATAGGCTATAAAAATAGCATCATATAGGAAAACATAACTATAAATATACTCTAAAGTGTAAAAGTCGCAAAATAAATATTGCGTAGCTACGGGTCTATTGCAAAAGTGAAAACTAATTAACCTGCGTGTGAGGTCTATAGCGGTCGTGAGATTTACATGGAATTCGTAGCCTCATATTGCAGATTTATTCTACTGTAGTAATGTTCAAAATTAACTTACTGTATAACTGAATATAAAACATATTGGATTCCTGGCAAAAACTGTAAGGAATATCTGATAAGGTAGAGAAATAGTCGAGTGGACTGCGCGGTGTGTAAAGGTTGCAAGGCTCGTGGTTCGAATCCCGCGTCTGCCGATATTTTTTCTGAATGAATTGATGTATATAAGAATTTGATGTAGATTGTAAGTGTATATTAAATTACTAATATCTGGTATATTTGTTTACTTTACGAAAATATATTACAGTCTATATTATTTGCCCAAAAATCAATGAACAAATCCACCAAAAAGCTCAATATATCTCTTCCTTCTTTATTCTGCAATAAATGTCCTTAGTCTTGCATACTCTTCTCTCGTTTTACTACTCCATATACAAAATATATATAATATCGCATGAAATATTTATTTTTTGATATTATTAGTCCTGTATAAATATATCGTAGTATGAATAAGTCATACAAGTAATGCAAACATGTATAAAAACAGAAAAACAATAAAATAATTATTTATTGCAAATTGAATCCATTCTTGAAAGTATTCATAAATAAATTTACATCACTTTCCACAGTTCGCTGGCAATGATAAATGTCTTTGTGTGAATTATTAAATAATGTATTAAAAACAAAAGTTAAATGAAGCGATGAATGTTATGAACGACTGACAAAGGCTCTAGGCCAATGTAAAGGTTAGAAAAGAAACTGAAGGTGAAAAAGTAATATAAAAATACATGCGTTACAGTTTTTAGAAGGTGTATACTTAGATTAGCGGGATTATAAATTACAGCCAACAAATTGACCAAAAATGAATAGATTTTTTAAAAATAATACTTAATAGAGAACATATTGAGCCAAAACTATTAATTCTCAACATACTTTTATTGTTTGTAATGCTATTTTTTTGTGTATTGTCTTGACGATTTTTCATATAATTGTTTTTTTTATTTTGTTGTTTTGGATTGAGCCGCCTCTTAGGACTTAATTGTCTAGGTCTCAGGAGCTTTGGGCTAATCATTTGATCTAATTAAAACATTATAGGAGGGTTGATTGTATTGAAATCAAATGATAAAAAAACTGTTAATTGATAGACGTATTATATTTTATATTTGATGTAAAACAAACATTTCAATAAATACATTAAATTTATTTTTACATTAAAATATTTTTACATGAACAAAAAAATAGTTACTTAGGTATGATTACTTTTATCTACTGTTTGTATAGTATTAAAATATAATGATTTAAGTTAATATTAATGGAATTGCTGCTGGTACTTATCTGTAATGAGTGCACCCATAATTATTAAAGTGGTATAAGACAAATTTCTTTCGTTTTGAGATACTTTAAAGGTTTCTGTTTTGATGCTAAGTGGAAAACCTCTGAAAGTGACAACTTCACGTTGTATCAGATGCTACATTTTTTTTTTTTAAATGTAAATGGATGAAGATTATTTTAATTTACAACAATGTTAACTGAATTTCATGAATCACTATTTTTTTTCAATTTCTTGACTTTCATACTTTCATACATCACTTTCATAATTATGGGCACAAATATGAAGTAATTTAAGGGTTGTTGACTTGCCATCCAATGCCATATGTTTGAAGCTGTCTGCCAGGGATCCATTGTCCTTCTTCTGGAAGGATCTCTTCAGCAGAACAGCGGTGTTGGGTTTCTCATGCTTGCAGAATGCCAGCAATTCTTGATGAGTAAGTTGGCTGGGAATCTGTAGTTTGCTGTCCTGGTTGTCTTCATTGAGGATCTTTGGAGCAGAATTAAAACTGCCCATTCTAAATGAGAAAAAATAATCATCATTAATAAATAATAAATAAAATGAACATCAATGATTATGGAACAAGTTATACATCAATGATGTTAAAAAGTTGGAAATGTTTTTTTTTAATTATAATCAATTGTTACGAGTATAATACGCTTAGCTCACAACGAGCTTACAAGTGCTGATCGCTAAAAAATAAATATCAAAAGAGAATTTCGGTTAAAAAAAAATTGTTTTAATATTTTAAGAATGCACGTACACAATAAATGATTCCATTATCGACTATATTTATTAAAATCGTAACGTGCAATGGATTGATCTTATCACTGATAAGATGGATTGATGATTATCAGAAGAGTAGTGGGAAGCAGGCTGGATGCGAAAGTCAGAGGATTGAAAAGGATGAAGGCTCATGCGGTAGGTTACGTTTACCCGTGGTCAAAAAAGGCTGATGATTGTGATAATGATCAATCTTTAGTTGTAATGCTGACAACATTAACACTATGCACTATAGAAGCTGTCAAATTTACATCTATCATTTAATATTAACTATTTTCTATTTTATATATATATATTTATTATCACTTAATAGCTAGGATGAAAATAGTTAAATGTAGTGAAAAGTATTTAACATTAATGGCCCTTGTGTTTAATTCCAAACAGATCAATAAAGTAAATTTGATGGTAATTATTGTATTTTTTGTGTGATATGCTAAAATACAATATGTCCTTGAAACACAAAAAAGAAATGGGGCATAACAGATGAGGCGATTTTAATAAATGATTTTTATAAATGAAGTCTGTAGGTAAGAAAACACCTTATTTATTTAACTATATAATACGTTTTGTTGTCAGATAAAAGGTTAAGGTCATAAAACATTATACTTGTACATAGATTTTCAACTACACTCGACACTACTGGAAGTGTAAATTACCCAGATGGGAAATATTTTTCAATAAATTATGAAACAGTATCTGCAAAGTTATATGAATGGAATGTAAGCGGCGCAGAAAAACATGTAATATTATTTTTATATCAAGAAATATACTGCAAAATCCTATTATATTTACATACACTAAAAGGTATTGTTAAATGCTGATATAATTTAACATATGGATAGATTGTATAAAAACACTGCATAACATGACACTTTGAGGTTGTTTAATTATTTACAACAAAAATATGAAAAAAAAATCAGCAACTACTACAAAAGATAATTTTCATATCTATCGTAAGTTTACTCAAGTATTTAGTGTGATTAGAAAGGGTTATGGGTCTTACGTTGATGAATAGGTGCAGGTGGGATTAATTGAAATGATTCGGAAGGACAGTATTTATAATAGTTCCAATAAATAAGGCTTATTGAATCAACTGAACGTCTGTGTTACATAGATTGAAGATCAGACGTCAAGGGCCATTGTTTATCAGAGGTACTGTTCTTTTTTTAACATAAAGCATGATAAATATAATTAAATTAAAAGCAAATTGATATTCACTTTGAGATCCATTTTGAGAATTAGATAGAAGTAAATATTTAATTGAGTATTTTTATTGCAAGTCGCATCATCAACCTGTAAATGCATACAGAGTAAGGGAAACCATTACTACCGGAGTTGATTAGAAAAAAAAAGTATATGAAAATATTTTCAGTAAATTTCAAAACGGATATGAAAATGATTGCTTGTATTCAATAGGGTAAAAGCTGCAGCACCAAAATAGCTATAGGATTGCAAGGAGTGTTAGTAATAAAAATATTAAATATATAATAAAGATAAACATCTGGAACACTGACACTGTACAATTACATATGGAGTTGTTTATTCCTTTGCTTTCCGCCAGGTTTCCTCTTAAAAAATGCTTTCCTGAAAAGAGAAAATATAATCCCAAATGATGATAATATATCCTACATTAAAGTCTAAAGGCAAGCCATTTAGAAGCACCCTATTACAATATTATAAGTGGGATAAAGTTATTAGTTAAAATACTGGTAATGCTTCAGTTCAGTTTATCTTGCATTTATTAAATCAATACTATGTTATAATTGACAGGAATCATCTTTTCTTACAAGTACTCCTCATTGTTCGATTTCCCTCATGACTATTAAAAATACCATGTTATATATTTTTAATAAGGTCTAACATTTTATATGCCTGTTTGTATGATCCAAAGCTGGCACAACAACTCAGAATGATACTCGTAATAACTCTACAGTTATCAATCTAAAGTTTAGTGAAGTCTCATTCCACTTGTACTAAGCAAGATTATGTTAGGTTAGGTTTGATTGAACCAGCTAACGTACTGGTTTATTTAAATCATTAGTTTGTATTAAAACATTGTTTCGTTGGTAGGTACGTAACTGCTAAAATTGGCAGAAAAAGTGAGAAAGAAAGATTTTTTATTGTTCAAGAGATAAATTTGGATCCATCAGTTATATCATATCATTTTGATGGTAAAGTTATAAAGCATTTTTTGATTTTATAAAGCTTCATACGCTGTAATGAAATATTACCATTTATATCCGGAAATCAGAAGAAAAATGTTTTTTTTGTTAGTTAATAGTGTAATATGATTTTCTATTGAAATATAGAGAAATATTAACAAAGACAGTTTTTTTAGTACAACATGTTATCTATATAAGAACTAATATAAACTTAATCGAACATAAATTACTTATAACTTTTTAGAGAAATCGGAGGAATTACCATTAATAATTGTTAATAATAGCATGACTTGATAATAAATATGCACATAACCTACCTTGCCTAATCAACTTATTGTACATATTACTGCAAGATGTCAGAATATATACGTCATGTCGTGACTTGGACTTAAAATATGAATGATTTGTAACAATAATTAGAATGAAAATGTAAAAAATAAAGCAAATGAAGTTTAAAACTGACAGATGGACTTTTTATAACTTCACGTCGGTCTGTCGCTAGTGTTGCCCCAGTTGATTATTCGTAAAGATAATATAATGCTAATGCGAGTAGGTATGTACTATTGCAACACTAATTAAAAAATAATATATGTACATATATAACTTCTAAACTGTCGAAAAATATGTATTAATTGTGTATACCTGCTCGGTTGATTTTTTAATTATACAGATAGGTGCCTATTTTTAATTAAAAATAAATAAAAAAGTTCGTAGTTCAGAAATAGTGTAAGATAATTTAATTACTTAAATCATATGTCAAAAAATTATAATAATTTTTATTGATTTTCGTAATTTAAAAAAAAGTTTATTTAATATTTCATTTGCATTTTATTATCAAAACAAATTTATATTATTTTATGTGGTAGGTAAATATTATGATTTGAATATAAAAATGATAATTTTTGCGTTTTATACGTTATATTACATACATTTTAAATTAAGATAAACAGTTATTATTTATATTAACTTAAATATGTTATTATATCAAATATTTATATAAAAAGTGAGGGGCTTACACTTTAAAACTAGTTTTAATAAAAAAAATATATAAACCTAGTTACAAAAATACAAAATACAAATAATTAAAAAAAACATCATCAAGAATGCTAAGTAACAAACAATATTGTTTTGCAATGCGATAATTTTTTCAACAATAAAACCTGTTGACAGACAAAAAAACTTATGCATGTAAAATAACATTACGCTTCTATTAATTAGTTACAGTGGATACAAAAACACCTACAAAATAAATTTCTTTGGTCCCCGATTTAATGAAAAAAATGTTAAATTTTATACAACAATGTAATATTGTTGTGGTGTATTTTAATTTAACATTTTTTTTGTATTGCAGTATGAATTATCAACAAGTATGTTATTGTTGAATATTGAAAATGATTTAAAAAAGGACATATTTTAAAATTAAAAATTTGATTTAATCGTAGTATCATTTAGTTTTATAAATACATATTTTTTTCAATGATTTCCATCTATGTGTGTTTGTATGAAAATGTCGTTTTCTGGTTAAAGTACAGTTTCGAGGATTGATTTTGGTAATAAATAAATTGCTGACATCTGTAAATGTCAATTTAAAAAATATTAATCTATGTATATTTGAAAAATAAATACATTTTACTTTTATTTGACTATCTACTTGTTTTTCACTCTCAACTCCAAAATGATGAGTATTGCTGATGTTTACGATACATTTCTTACATATTATCATTTTGCCTGCCATGTACTCGTATAAATCATTGTGCTATTTTGAACCATAAACATAAATTTGTAATAATTAGCAGATATAAATAACAAAAAAAACATATTATGTAACATGTCTACGGTAAATTTCTATCACGGGTATCAAATTATTATATAAATCAAAATAAAACATAAATTATACCATCTTAAATAGAGCACTCACTAACCAGCTGACATATAACTTTTTCTACCCATAAGTAATATAACAATAATATTATCTACACCCAGTATGCCAAAACATACAACAAAACATATTATAATACTTGTATTTAAATTTAAGCAACATTTTTTTTTAAGTTGAAACGCTTTTATATTTTATTCATTTTCTGACACGGATAAATCTTATGTACAAAACTGGAATGGAGTTTGTTTGCTTGTTTGTGTGAAATGTTAGTAAGTATGTTAGTTAGGTAAGATAGTAAGATTAATATTTGTATAGCATTGTTATTTACCAAAAGTATAAATTGAATTCGAATAATGAATTAAAATCATTGTTTACTTAAATAATAGTGGTATTAATTTAAATTTACTTATTTTGAAATGTTCAAAATATAATTTGATCGATTTTAGGTACCTACCGAGTACATTTCAAGAATGGCTTATTTCAAATTCGAAAAATGGTATTTTTAAATTTCATTTTTTTTTTGCAATACTACTTACTACGAGTATATGAAATTATCATGATTTTTTATTCCAAGTACGTAATTCTAAAAAATTCAAATATATGTACGCGTAATTTAAGACTTTTTAAAGAATCAATTAATAATCGAGAGGAATGGAGATCGAGATGCAAGATTCTGTTGCTGCAAACCAATCTACCGGATTGATACTACTACGAAGAAAGAATCAAGCCATTAAAGGTTTTGTTTTAATAAATATTACAGCAAATGTGACTGTATATCCGCTCATTTTTGTTATTATCTAAATAAAATGGAAAGCAATGTTTTGAAGGTATTTGATCTTATTTTTTTTATCTTGTAAACATTTGAAAATTAAATAAACTACAAACCTTTGAGCCATAAATTGCATTCTCTTCATAGACACGTTCGTCATCGTACCCAAGTATCAATTAAAGACTGGAAATTATATTTTTGTTGTGATACTGCCTCTTGATTAACACTTAACAATGAGTGACAACGAAAACCGAGATTATTACACTAATAATGTTCTACGGATTTCAAATGCTGCACTATATAAAATAATGTAAAGCTGCAATGTTAGAAGCAATTATTTTCTTGTGTACTGATCGATATGTATTATGTTACTTTATATTATTGGATAACGCGGAAGAAAACCGTGCCCTTTTCGTTACAGCTTATGAGAAAACTGCTGAACGTTGAGCGCCTGTCACTGAAGATACTATGACAGTATTCTCAGCTTATGTACTTAGTTTTTAGATTTTACACGATAAGATTCTGAGGCGCGTGTTCTTTATGTACGTACAGTGTCACTCACAGTGCACAGTTAAATCGTAAGTACAAAATACGTTTTGAAACCAATTATTCTTAAATTATTTTTAGTTTATTTCAGCGGATTGCTTAAATAAACTTTCAAATTCTGAAATTAAGAAATAAACTATAGAATGGAGATTTAAAACATCTAGTCTTTCAGTAAAAAAAAAGAAGTATATTCAACTATTCTATAATGTTTTCATAAGATCGGATGATTAGCCCGATGCTCCTGATGCCCGGAGCATTTACTCCTAAGAGGCGATTCAACATAAAATAACAACATATGGTAGAAGAAATCGGTAAAAGGTAAAAGCCGCTAAGACTACAAGAAAAATCTCATTTACAGATAAAAATCATATTTTATAGCTTATAAAAAGGTTTGCCTGTACATACCTAAATAATTTCCACTGAAGGCGTTATAGAGTTAAGAATATTTCAAATATGTTAAATTTAACGTCATCTAGCGCCTAATTTTTTTTTAACTTATGTCACATCATTTACCCAATAAATTGTAGTAAATTTGGAAATTATTATTTTTGTGGACACATTTTATTAGATGTAAAAATGTCTAAATTTCATTGAAAGATCTTTTTGTTAGTTTGTTAAAATGCAATAATGATTTTGTTAAGATTTAAGTTTTTAATATATCGTCGTCAGATGAAAGACCTAGGCACTAGAAGACGTAAGACTTTAAGAAAAGATCCTACTACGCTTAAGACTACTATAAATGAGAATTAACATATTGATTCATTATCATGATTGACAACGATGATTAAATTTAACGTAATTTAATTACGACATTAGGAAGTGACGAATTGTTGAGTCACTAATTCTTAAGAAAATATTTTCAATGTACGAGTAAGTAAACTAATTAAAAGTTTTAATATTATTACATATTTTTTAATAAAATATGTTGCTTATTACAGAATACTTTCAGGATCATTTCTGAGCTGACTATACAGAGCGTAACTCAATTAATAGATCAATTTAATATCTTATGACTTTATTAATTTAATTATTTTACTTTATTAATTTATAGACTTTATTAAAAAGCAAAAATTGGACAGAGACCCTCTAATTGAACACAGCGATCTGTCAAAACCCTTCTCAATGGCTGAACTGGAGTGTGCTATCAAAGCCGCTAAAGACAAAAAAGCGGCTGGATTGGATGATATATGCGTAGAACAGATAAAACACTTTGGCCGCCAGGCTAAACAATGGCTCTTTGAAATGTTTGATGCCTGCATGATCGGCAGTCAAATCCCAAAAATATAGAGAAAGTCCAAGGTCATAGCCATTTTAAAGCCGGGGAAAAACTCAGATGATGCTAAAAGCTACCGCCCAATATCTTTACTATGCCATATATTTAAAATCTTCGAACGGATACTACTCAACCGACTCACCCCCTTTAATGAACCTAAAATGATACCCCAGCAGGCGGGCTTCCGACCCGGAAAGTCATGCACTGGGCAAGTACTAAACCTGACCCAACATATCGAAAACGGGTTCGAACTAAGGAAAGTGACCGGAGTGGTATTCGTCGACCTAACCGCTGCATACGATACTGTGTCGCACAGCACACTCATCAGTAAATTGTACAGAATGACAGGTGACTTCTCGCTAGTGCAGATGATCGCGGCTATGCTGCATAATAGGAGATTCGCTGTGGATTTTCAAGGAAAAACCAGCCGATGGCGTAACCAAAAGAACGGCTTACCACAAGGCAGTGTACTTGCTCCCATACTATTCAACATCTATACCAACGACCAACCCACCCCCAAAGACACAGTCTTTTATATAGGTTATGTTAATATTATATATATAGGTTTGGCAGCGCAAGCAGTAACGTTTGAAGTTGAGGACATCCTAAGCCAGGGACTCAACGAGATGTCCCACTACTACGAAACCAACCATCTCAAACCTAACCCATCAAAGACACAAGTCTGCTGTTTCCACCTTAGAAACAGGGAAGCTAACAGAAAGCTTCGTGTCACATGGGAAGGTAGAGTACTGGAACATAGCGATCATCCAAAATACCTTGGAGTCACCTTAGACCGCACCCTCACCTTCAGGTGTCATTGCAGCAACACCAAACAGAAAGTTGCAACAAGGAACAACCTCATCCGCAAACTGACCAACACTCACTGGGGAGCCCAACCACCCCTTCTTCGTACCTCAGCTTTAGCACTTTGTTTCTCAGCCGGAGAATATGCGGCACCAGTGTGGGGTCGATCAGCCCACTGTAATCAAGTGGATACTGCCCTGAATGATGCATGCAGAGTCGTCACAGGCTGCCTCAAACCAACACCCATTTCTAAACTATACCCCTTGGCTGGTATCGCACCACCAAACATAAGACGCAAAGTCATATGCGCCGAAGAAATGCGCAAGGCAATCAACCAACCGTCCCACTGCTTGTATAATCAGATACCCCCAACACCAAGATTGAAGTCTCGAAGCAGCTTTCTGAAATCCACTCAACCTCTCACACCCGGCCCTGAAAATGAGAGACTCCAGCTCTGGCAACAAGTCGCACCAGAGGATTTCATTACTCCAAGGGAAGGCCTCCCTACTGGCAAGAGCCTTGACTGGCGGACCTGGAAATCCCTGAACAGATTAAGAACCGGAGTTGGTAGAACAAAGGACAACCTCGAGCGGTGGGGAATGCTTCGGCAGGGAGAGACATTATTGTGCGACTGTGGAGACCTGCAGACCGCCACACATCTAAGATGCTGCTCCATGTGCCCAACAAGTTGCACATCTCAGGACCTAATGCTGGGCAACACACGAGCAATCGATGTTGCCAGATATTGTGAAAAAATAATTTGACGTCGCTGACACGAAGAAGAAGATAACTTTATACATTTATAAACATTATAAAAGTGATCTTGTTTGAAATGTTTTTTTTTAATTTTATGTTGAAAAGTTCTGGAATGTGTTATTCTGGAACAATAAGATCGCAAACTGAGAATAGGGGAATGTACTGTTGTTGAATCCTTGGCCCGAACATGGCCCTCCATTGTCATTTATCTGGTGCACGTGTCTCATGCAAGTCAGTGGTTTTCAATCGAACCCAGTAGTTAATTCAGTGAATTTCATTCTTGGAATCTCTCATTAGGTGTATATAGTAGGAACACAATCATATTCAGTGGTAACTTATGATTCATTTGCTAAATTATAAGCTGTATAATAATATTTACTTTAACGATTTTTTCAAATACAAATAACCCGGTGAGCAGATATGAGCTCAATAATGAATTTCATTAAAGGCTTTCTATCTTTAAATTTAAAATACAACAAAGTATGTGCGAGATATCACAAAAAAATCTTTCAAAGTCCTATTGATATCATTATGTATGAAATATAACACTGTTGACATGTTAAATTTTTCAAGAATCTAGCGCATAATTCAGGCTGAATTTGTCCGATAGCACGGGTTATATTTCGATATTTAGTTATCTTCCTATAGATCTGTGACGTAAGAAAACCTCACAAAAAAATGTCCAACGGGATAAATCTACGATTAATTATAAATAAACACCAAGTCATATAAATTTACCCCAATACCTAGGATCATCGATGACCTCTCTGTTGACAAACATTAAGTTCTGGGAGAAGCAACAAGTCGGGCATAATGTGGCAGAATCCTTAATGTGATGCTGTCTTTACATAAAAGGTCTCTACAGTCGCAATCCACTGAATCAGTGAATTTGTTAATATTTATGTAAGAATGTGTGTACATTATTTTAGGTAATTTAAAAAAAATGTAATTCACCTACCCTTATATTTATTTCACTGTGCTAGAATCTGCACCTAGGTCCAATTATATTCATAGATATACATGTATTTCCGTTATTAGAAACAATGCTTACTATTGGTAGTTACACATTCGATGCAATGAAAAGTTAAGAATAACGAGAGCCAATGATAAAAAAAACATCTTTGACTTATGCTCTTATGGTAATTTTGTCTTTCGCAATTCTGGATAGATTTACTAGAAAAATATTTATAAGACAATTTTCCGGATAACTGCTTGATATATTGCTGACAAATCACTGTGGAGATTTAACATAAGAATATGTGTTATCTTATCATATAAAAGACTGAAAAGAAATGAAAATCAAATACTTATTTGAGTACATACATTGATCATTCATAGTATAAATCGATTAAAATATTATGAATGCTAAGGCCTACAAATATTCCGGTTAATACCTTGTTGCGATATCTGAGATGATCTCTTTACGTCAAGTTTACACACGGATGGAGCTTGACAGGAATATATTGTAAAGGAATATGGTTAGTATACTTATCTTAAACGTAACCATTCATCATACCATATCGTGATGAAAATACTGGTTTAAAAAGCGAGCACTGAAGTTTAGCAACATTTGATTTGTTTAATACTCTTTATTTAAGTATAAACTTATAACGAATACATAATACTTAAAAATGAAAACACTATATAATTAAAATATTTAGTTAAATATATTTTTAATAAATGGGGGCACAAGAATTAGATATGTCTTTTACACTGCATTTGTGTATTGTTATTATTATGCGTCGCCTTATTTTTTGTGTTTTTGTTGGATCTCAAGCCTTGACCTATATAATGTAATGCTTTTGAACGTATTTCAATACAAATAATACATTTCGATGATATTTATCTCAGGATTATGTAAATGTTGCAATCGCTGCACTTAACTAACCTCAATATTTAGTAATACATGCATAATATTATGTTTCGATTTGTGCCCATTAGATAATGATTTTAGTTGCTAAAATGTGCATACAAATACAAAGTAAATTTAATGTATTTATGTAAACATGCTGGAGAGTGTCGACGAGATAAAATCCACATATGAAAAAAACTTTAGAATCACCATCACCATCTGTCGGTATCCTCCTGTATGTCCTTACATAAAATAATACAATTTAATATCTGAAATCGCTGCACTGAACTAACCTCAATATTTAGTAATACATGCATAATATTATGCTTCGATTTGTGCCGATTAGATAATGATTTTAGTTGCTAAAATGTGCATACAAATACAAAGTAAATTTAATGCATTTATGAAAACATGCTGGAGAGTATCGTCGAGATAAAATCCACATATGAAATAAACTTCAGAATCACTATCACCATCTGTCGGTATCCTCCTGTATGTCCTTACATAAAATAATACAATTTAATATCTGAAAATGATGATGCTTTAGAAACTTAAGTTTAGAGAATCAGATTGTTCGAGAAAATAAACTCGTTTAATAGAAAAGCATTCTAAAGCCTAATAGTAGTTGTGTTCAAGAAGAGGTAATTAGCGGAAATTTGTTTTTATAATTTTTACAATTTTGTAATTTCCATGTATACATTGAAATTCGAATATTTAATTGATCGACAATATATATATATAATTAAATATTGATAAAAGTGAATATAATGATTCTTCTCATACGATATCTTATAGCAACAAGCATTATGATAAAACACAGGTCTTTCAACTTTGTTATGATAAACTATCACAACCGAAGTATTTTGTGTTCTCTATTATCTTCGCAAATGTGTGTAATTTTATCAGTTCAAATAATAATTTGTATCATTTGACATATTGTAACATTTTTTTAGATAAAAATTACTTGCATAGTTGATGTGAAAAAGTTATCGAAAATGAGACATGCGTTTCTGACATTATTTTAGCTTAGTTATTCCGTTACAATACATTATAAAAAAGGCTATCGATAACCCTTTTTACAGTGGCTATAGAGATTGTAAATATATCTACAGCTATCCAGCGGTGATCCGATGCTCCACTCACTGAGAGTCAGTAGTTGTTTAAAATTAAAATCGTTAAATATTATTGACTTGTATTTTATTTTTTTGGTCTTCTTCATAGTATCAATGGCATAGTATCAATAGGTGGATTGGTTTGCAGCAACAGAATCTTGCATCTCGATTTCCATTCCTCTCGGTCCTCCGCAACCCTTTTCAGCTCAGCATAAGCGCTACAATTCATATACTCGAATACTTGCTGCAAATACTCGGCGCCATCTACAGTTTCTACCCTCAACCATCCCCTCCACAATATCGTGAAGAAGACCATCGTGGCGCATGATGTGACCAATACATCGCGGGCTCGGCTCTCTGAGATGGTTCTTATTAGTTGTCTATCTTCCTTGATTATTCTGAGAACCTCATTGTTCGTGTTTTTTGGTATGTCTATGTAAAATTTTAATAATGGGTCTGGTCGATGAATAAATAAACTTGTTATTATTATACTAGCGCTACGAATATCATAATTGTTTAACCATTTATAAGATATAGGCATATTATATATCAGATATAAATAAAATATTTTTTAGAATTTATTCCACAATTTTTTTTTTTGACGACATGTTTCAGCCAGGTCGAATGGCCATTTTCAAGTCAGTTAGTAAATTGAGTGTAGGCTCTATGCAAAGCAAAGAGTGAGTGAAAAAGTGGATTATATAAAAAAAACTGTTTCTGTTTCAAAGTTTTGCGAATTATCAATCGTTGTCGTAACAACACTCTGTTTGAAACGATGTAGCAATCATGGAAGTAGAATTAAATACGGAATAAAATAGTATTTATGTAAATTATATGATGCGTGAATGTCGGCCTGTTGTCTATGACGTTGCGGATCAACTCTCCACACGCAGCGCTTAGCATTAGCATGGTAAGCAAAATATAATCCACAGATGAGACATCTGTATTATTATCACCATCTGTCGGTATTCTCCTGTATGTGTTTACATAAAAAAAACAATGTACAGCGTAATATATATGAAAACAAGGCAATAAGTATTTATCTATTTAATTTCTAGGATTTCGTATACATTTTCATTAAGTGATAAGGATGCTTAATAAATGTATTCAATGTATCACGTGTGCGGACCGGGATCACTGCAGCGGGGTCGCGATCCTTGGTCACGCCTAAACACAACAATTTGATTACAGCCGGCGTTATCAACAGTTTATAAAAACATAAATATAATATAAGATTCATAAATTTGCCCCAGTTACTTACATTATGAAAATTGACGAGATAACCTTGAGTTTTTTTATTGTGTAAATTTTATTACTGTATCAACTCTGGTGAATTTCTTTTTGATTAAAGTGTAATTGGTGTTTTAATGAACCTAGGTATAATAAGCAGTTAAATTTCTCGTAAAACTTTTTATTACATAAGTAATTATCCTTTGATTACAAGGTCCGGGTTTGATATATTTTTAAAATACTTTTTTTAAATTGCGAAAATTAGTGAAACGGTTCAAAACGGTTCCGCCGCAATTTCGTTCACAGACAATTCGTTTAGCGACTCATAGGTAACTACGTGGGGCGTACTGGATGTCTGGCGCACGGGACATTTGGCTCATGGCACAATTGGAGCACTGGATGCCTCGCTAACCTAACCTAAGTTATTTCGTTAACGAGACGTATGGATTTCTGGACTCTACAATCGCTAGACAAATCGTAAGGATAGGATAGGTTAGGTTAGGTAAGGTTAGTGAGACATCCAGTGTACCAGTTGTCCAGTTGCACCCGTGCACCAGACGTTAAGTGCGCCCCACGTCGTTACCGATGAGTTGTTGAACGAATTGTCTGTGAACGGAATACGGCGGAACTGATCAAAACGACGAGATTGAAAGTAATATACTCGTAGTTAAATTAGGGGCTTAGCCACTGGTCGCTTAGCGGCTCACTCTTATTTACTTTTATGCATTTTTATTAACGGTGATGTTTCCGATACGGAAATTTATTATGATACATATAATCATAAATATTTGTGTAGACTACCAGTCAGCCTCAACTGTTCGAACCGCTCTACGGGCGGTGGGTGCGGGTCCTTGTCTTCTTTGGCTCAGGTCCCGGACAGCTGGTCGTAAGGCAGCTGTGTTCCGCTCTGCTGGCTGGCACGAAGTCTGCTACCTCAAAGCAGGTTATCCGTCCAGTGCTGAGAGCCGGAAGCGTCGAGAAGTCCAGGGGAGGTCCAAGGCGGGAGAGAAGTAAAAGACCAAAGTAGTTTCAGCTCTGTCCTATTTTGAGTTTGACACGTATATTTATATCATAATCCATAAAGGAGGGCGCGGCTTGCCGAGGAACGCCGACCAATCAGCGCGGTCGGTTCGCACCCCGATTCAGCGCGCTGCCGACCGCCTTTTTCCTGGGTCAGCTTGTCGTCGCTCCGGAGCTCTCAGACGCACGTCTCGCAACTTTGAGAGCGCATGTACCCAACCTACACTTTAAGAATATTCATGTCCTATTTCCACGGTACGGCGGTCATCGAGCCTTAACTATGAATGTTTCTTTATTCAAGCTCGACAGACCACCTTACATTACCGGACGCCTAGAAGCTAAATATTGCCAATCTTAATTCTACTTATTTCTACATAATCGGACGTCCGTAACACTCCCCCCGTGCAGTCTCTGCTGTACACCGCACCGGACGTCCCGCGTGAATGTCGGCGCGAATGCCCGCATGCGCCCGCCGGGCGGTAGCTCCCTCCGTAGCAGAACCTCCATCTCGTTGCCGGAGGCGCGCCTCTGGGGAGAACGCACACGTATCGCCTCGTCGTCAACGATCTCCTCTGCCCGGAGCTCACACTCTCCTCCGGGCTTCAGGCGTTGGGGATTCTGGCAGCGATCGACAAATCCCGTAGCCCGAGCGGTTGTCCTTGGCAGTCTCGTCTTCGACGAAAACCGCGGCACGCTCGGCGGTCCCTCCGTTACGCTGCAGTGCCCCACGAAGTGTCCAGCTTCATCGCCGCCTTTCGGTTGAGTGCACGTGCCGAACGCAACGTGGCCCAACGGCGTATCACTCACAATTACGCCATCACGCCGGAATTGCGCAATCCCTCGCGGCACTATTAGGTCGGCATTGTCCTAGACCTATGAGAATTTCAGGCCTCACTTTCGTACTGGTGACAAAATTGTCGTTAAAACTGTTTTTTAATAGCGTCTGCGTGAACAAGTTCAACGGTTTCACAGTGTACGCCAACGTTTTAAGCGCGCCGGCCTCACCCTGTATTGACAGAGTCACTTGCCGCGAAGCGGCATCACTCACGCTTGTTCCACCTGGACAGGTCATTCGGACATCGGCGCGTGGGCCGCGTGCCCCGATCGCGACTGCTACGTTCTGTTCTATCAGCGTAGCGGTCGAGCCCTCATCCAAGAGGGCGTAGGTATTCACTGACCCTTTCGGTCCACTGATTGTCACTGGTAACACTTTAAGGGCAACAGCGCTCTCCTTTTGCAATACGTGACACACTTTCGCCTCATCCGTCACCTTGGATGTTCGCGGCACATGCAGCAAACGATGATGGTTGCGGCCACACCCGTCCATATTACACACTGGCGCGCGGCACGTGATCGAACTACAGCGTTCATTTAGGCATGAATCGCAAAGTTGGCTATTACGCACAAAGTCCCACTTGCTTTTTGGCAACCATTCATTAAAAAGGGCGCAACTATCAATGCGGTGCGCTCCGAAGCACACCGCGCACATAACGTTCTTGCGTATCAATTCACTGGGCTTATCGTGAACTCGGTCCCTGTTATAAATGTGATCGTGTTTCGACGTCTTCTTGTCCACGGTCGGCTTCTCTTTTTTTTAAAAACAAAGAGAAGTCCAGAGGTGTCGCATCTTTGTCAGTCCCACGATTCAATCCACCTCCACTGGAGGTAGCCGGGAAGCTTCGACGCCATCTCCGTGAGCAGCGCTGTCGAGACGAGATGCTGCGCGCCGTAACTCTTGAGTGTCGACACGGTATTTCGGATGAGAGTTGTGTAGTCCACAACTGCGGTCACGTCTCTATCCGGGAGCCACGGGACCCTGCTCAACCAATCAGTCAGCCTGTGGATGACGACCACAGGATTCCCAAACTCGTTGTCCAGGATCTCCATCGCTTCCGGAACGTTTTCCGGATCCGTCAGCATCTCGTTCACCATGTCCATAGGTCGTCCGCTTAAAGCCTTTTGTAGCCGGATTCCATTTTCGACATTCGAGAGCTTGCACAATTTCGTCGATTGGGTAAATTGAACTTTGAAATTGCGCCACTCCAGCGGTTCCCCCGAGAAGGGCGGCAGGTCTTGCACCCCAGTCCGCCTCGTCATTAGCGCCTCAATATCGGCGTCATTCAGCGCCCTGGGTTTCCGTGTCTCTTTCACCCATTCGTGACAAGGAGGCTCGGGCTCAGCGTCTGCCCTCCATGGCGCTGGGTGTTCTTGAGTCGCGGCGACCGTATGCCCCACGCGTTCTTCGCGAGCAGTCTGGTAGCTCTGCTGCTGTCGTGCGGTTGGCTCCCGCCTCACCCACTGGTGAGTAGGACGACCAGACTCAGCATCCATCCTTCTCGACGTTGAGTTACCTTGAATCGCGCTGGCCGCAGACATCGCGCACTCTTCTCGTTCAACAGCATTCAAGCCGCCACTGCGGGTCGCTGTCGAGAGAGGTCAGCTCCAGGTAAGTGTTCCGTGGCCTGCGGCATAGCAGTGCCTACGGCGCCGAGTTGAGCCTGGATCAGCTCCGCCATCATCTCTTTGAAGTCGTTGCACAGCTCGCGGCGCAGGGCTTCCAATGACTTGGCAGGAGACTCCGTGGGCGACAACATATTCGCCGCCTCAGATTCCGGTGAGCGCGCAAGCTTGTCCATCTTCTCTGCTCCACGACGAGTTCCTGATCGAGTCGAAACCGGAGAGCGGTTGACGGGCATCGGGCAGGAAGTGAGCTCACCACAGAAGACAGGAATCCGGTTCGAAGGACCAAATGTAGACGACCAGTCAGCCTCGACTGTTCGAACCGCTCTGCGGGCGGTGGGTGCGGGTCCTTGTCTTCTTTGGTTTAGGTCCCGGACAGCTGGTCGTAAGGCAGCTGTGTTCCGCTCTGCTGGCTGGCACGAAGTCTGCTACCTCAAAGCAGGTTATCCGTCCAGTGCTGAGAGCCGGAAGCGTCGAGAAGTCCAGGGGAGGTCCAAGGCGGGAGAGAAGTAAAAGTCCAAAGTAGTTTCAGCTCTGTCCTATTTTGAGTTTGACACGTATATTTATATCATAATCCATAAAGGAGGGCGCGGCTTGCCGAGGAACGCCGACCAATCAGCGCGGTCGGTTCGCACCCCGATTCAGCGCGCTGCCGACCGCCTTTTTCCTGGGTCAGCTTGTCGTCGCTCCGGAGCTCTCAGACGCACGTCTCGCAACTTTGAGAGCGCATGTACCCAACCTACACTTTAAGTTTATTCATGTCCTATTTCCACGGTACGGCAGTCATCGAGCCTTAACTATGAATGTTTCTTTATTCAGGCTCGACAGACCACCTTACATTACCGGGCGCCTAGAAGCTAAATATTGTCAATCTTAATTCTACTTATTTCTACATAATCGGACGTCCGTAACAATTTGTTTTAGAAAATCGGGGATCGAACCCACGACCTTCGGCTTGGCAAGCAAGTGCTGGGGTTAACAATATGTATTTCAATTAAGCATCATACCCAGACCTTGCAATAAACGGATAACGATGGATTTAATAAAAAGTTAAATGTCAAATTGAATTGTTTATGCCAAGGTTCATTGAAAATGATAATTCTACTGCCTATAGAGCAATGTTTTTTTTTCACAAAATTTTCTTTTTTAAGTTCAAAAAACGGCTGACTTTGCTCAGTCGTTAAACCGTTTGTTTGTCAAGGTGAAGGTCGTGTGTTTCGATCCCCGACGGAGATAAAAAAAAAGATTTTGAATCGATTTAATGAGTTCTAAAATACTGCGGTTGGCGTGAATTTGATCATTCACCCGTAAAATGCCAATCATAGCCTTTTAATCAAAATTGGTGGTAGACGAAAGTCATCCCGTAAAGACCACCCATTCATAGAAAATTCTTACTCTTTAACTGCGCAGTAATGTTCTTCTTCTTCGTAGTATCAATCCGGTGGATTGGTTTGCAGCAACAGAATCTTGCATCTCGATCTCCATTCCTCTCGGTCCTCCGCAACCCTTTTCAGCTCAGCATAAGCGCTACAGTTCATGTCCTCGAATGCTTGCTGCAAATACTCCCGTCTAGGGCGCCCTCTACAGTTTCTACCCTCAACCATCCCCTTCACAATATCGTGAAGAAGACCATCGTGGCGCATGATGTGGCCGATCCATCAATATGTAATGCCCAAGAATTTTTAATTAAGAAGTATGTGATAAATAGTTTTGTAAAATTCTCGTGTTAATGATAAGGTGAATACGACTTTGATCGTTTTAAAATTGAGTTTCAAATATCGTATTTTCAAATATCTTTCTCTTAATGTAGCAACTACGTGATGTTTAACAAGTATTTTTAATGTTTCTCTCTCAATAAGTGGTATTATGTTTCTATTACTGGAAAAACAGTAAATTTACTATTATAGTTATTTCCAGTTAAAAAAATCATCATCATCACCAGTCTGCTCCCTTAATTGGAGTAAATGGTTCTCGAGAACTGCTACCGCAAAACTTTTTCAGCCGCTATAATCCTCGCTTCATCCCATGTCAGCTTTGCCTTCTGCAGATCCTCCGAGTACATTCTAAGTTTAGTTCCTGACGGCCTTCCAGGATGGTGCGATCTTGGGTGTTTGAAGAAAAAGCAATTTTCGTTTATGCTGTCCTGCGGCATCCAAAGTGTATATCAACAAACAAAGTAGGAAGGCTGCCTTGTCCAATCTCTCACCTCGTCATTCCTCTTTCATGAAAATGATACAGAGCGGAGAGAACTCTATGGCAGTAATTTGTAAAGACCATCTTTTAACCGCCCTAAACACACGCACGAACGTGACTCGGGGCGCGCAAACCGGTCTATTTTTCACTATCCCGAATGACGTTAGTCGGTAAGAAAAAAAGTACATATCTTAAATATTTACAACTAACTTGATGCGTTGGAGGTACATATGATGTAGGGATACAGTTTTGTAAGTAATAAGTCAAGGACGGCCGCAGCAAACGGTTCTTTCCCTGTTTTTTGTGACGTTCATAATAATTAGTACTACAAGCAGGGGAGCGCAACACTTGCCTATTTTATCGTGATTTTTATATTTTAACTTTTATTTCGTTTTGTGAATAAGTTTATTTTTTTTACTTTTTATTACATTTTGTGAATACGTCTATTACGATTACTTTTATACGTGAACGTTTTGAACTTTTTACTTAGTTGGGAATAGTTTTATAAGTGAACTTTTTATTGAACTCTTTATTTTTTGTGAATACTTTTATACTTGAACCTATTATTTTTGCGTGCTTACGTCATTTTGAAATTTATTGTGAAATTTGAAATGGGATTTTTTATTGAGATTTTTTTTAGGACTATTCTCACTTTTATATTTACGTATCTTTTTTATTTTTTTATGTAAACGCATGCAGGAGAGCACAACCGGTCAAGACGGTTGGGGAGATTACAAGCGCAGGTTGGGGAGATTGCAAGTGTATATTTATCTGTTTCTTGAAGAGATCCAGATTGTAGGAAGGAGGAAACACAGACGCTGGAAGAGCATTCCATAGCTTACCGGTGGCATTAAGGAAGGAACTTTGGAAGCTGCCAGTTCTTGGTCGACATATATTAACCGTGTATGGATGTTCGGCAAGTGTAAGACGAGTTTGTCGGCTGTGGGTGGGTGCAGGAGGAATTAGTTCTTTAAGTTCCGAAGAGCAGCGACCGTGGTAATAACGGTAGAAAAGACTAAGAGAACCAACCTTACGTCTGTGTTCCATTGATTGTAGATTAGACGTAAGGGTGTCATTGTTTATCAAACGAATTGCTCTTCTTTGAACTGAGTCAATTAAGTATCTACTTTTATTTGGAGTTTTCTTAAATATTGAACTATTTATATTGCCGTAAAATGTCAAGCGAAAAACGAATTTGAAAATGAATCAACTGGAAGCGTAATCAAGAAACCTGAAGGGATGATGAACTGGACAAAAACTCCGTAGGCCTAGGCGCAAAGGTGTGCCTAAAACAAATCATTTCCAAAAAAAGTGGCCCGTGGTTATACAAAAGCATATAGAAAAGGAAAAGTGATGGTACTGAGGTGGCGAGACAAGAAGGATGTCTTCTTCCTATCCGCTGTACATGGTTGTACAATAATTGAAGTGGCCGCCGGTAAACAAAGACTAACTGTTGCCAATGAATACAATTTTACTATGGGGGGTGTTGATCGTGTAAAACAACATTTAGCCATTTGACTTATTAAGCGTTGTGGAACGCATTTGTTGTCTAAAAATAAAAAAGAGGAACTGAAAACAATTCCAACTTCCGGGGAAAAATCATAATGCAATATTTGGAGAAATACCATTCCCCAGAATTTGCGTGCAAAAAAGACCCTCTGCGACTCCAAATTCATTGCGCCTTACTGAAAGGCATTCATTGATGTCATTCCACCAGCAAATAAAACAAGTGCCACAAGACGATGCGCCGTTTGCTGTTTCAAAACTGGGGAAAAAATTAAAACGAGAAATGTAGTTCTATGCATTCCTTGTTTTAAGAGTTACAATACCCAAAATGCATTTTGATGTATTTTGATGTAACCATAAAATGTAACATATAAAATAAACTTAAAAAAAAAAAATGTTTTAATTATTTCCACTGGTTTTCAGCCCCCTATATTTTGAACGCACCAAAACTGTTGTAAACAAAGCTATTGTGAGCCGATAACGCCGGATATGTTATTTACATACATTGTTAACACGATTTAAGCAAAAAAAAGGTGATTTTTTTTAAGACCACTTTCTGGAAATAAACCCGACACTAGGGCGGTTAAACAAATATTTACTCTCAACGAGAATTTTAGCTATGCAGCTGTATTTGAACTACCGGCTCAGTTTTCAAAACAATTATACGTAATAAAGTAACACCCGTCGGGTGCATTAATATTAGTAAACAATAATAAGGATAACGAAAAATAAGCTGTCAAAAGATTACGATTTACGTGAAAATTTTCAATAATTGAAAGACCTACAAATCAATAGCAAAAAATATCTCATACATTGAATAATAAACATAAGACGATTCGAACCGCATATGTTTACTATACACAACACACGCTGAGCACAAAGCTAATCAAGCCTTCTCGAGAAATTTACGTATTATATGTATAACATGAATATGTACTGGTATTTTTATTTATTTAACAGAAAAAAAGTTCCATCATGTAATAAAATATACAAAATAAGCCAATAGTAATATAAAAGAAACATAGAGGAAGGCTAGCTTTCAATAAAAAAGCCAAAATTCTTAGTCAAAGAATATTTCTTTAGGGCTCCGCAAGCAACTTGCCAAAACACTTGTTTGGAGCATCTTAATGTACGGCTGTGAGACATGGTGCTTATCTGAAAGTGATAAAAAAAGACTAGAGGCCTTTGAGATGTGGTCGTACAGAAGAATTCTCGGAATTTCCTGGAGAGACCACGTCACGAACAATGAGGTTCTCAGAATAATCAAGGAAGATGGGCAACTAATAAGAACCATCTCAGAGAGGCGAGCCCGATGGATTGGTCACATCATGCGCCACGATGGTCTTCTTCACGATATTGTGGAGGGGATGGTTGAAGGTAGAAACTGTAGAGGGAGTATTTGCAGCAAATATTCGAGGACATGAATTGTAGCGCTTATGCTGAGCTGAAGAGGGTTACGGAGGACCGAGAGGAATGGAGATCGAGATGCAAGATTCTGTTGCTGCAAACCAATCCACCGGATTGATACTACTACGAAGAAGAGGAAGATATAAAAAAGATGATATGTGTCAAAGACAACAGAGATACAGCAAAACAATACCATCGATAAAACAGGAAAATTATGTGAGAAAAGATGCAAGCATAGACACAAACCAAATGCATGTTTTTGGAAAGATTTTACAAATTGAATTATATTATTATTATATAAGATTGTTTTTTTAGGTGTGTGGCTGTCAAGTTGTTCCGTGGCATTAAATATTCATACTTATACTACTCAGTTTCAAGAAAAAAGTTTCGTATTTTGTTTTGTTTATGTTTATATTTATGTATATATTTTTTGAAAACGATTTTTTGAAAGTCAGTACTAAAAATTAATCGCATGAAATATTTCTAGAGTGCGATTTTGTTGTCGATCATTGAGTAGTTTAATAAAACGGTGAAAACTATTTTTTATGAAAGATATTTTTGTCAGAAAAAAGTACCCAAATAATAACACAGTTAGAGTTCCTTTATATTGAAAAAGTAAATCCTTTATATTGAAAAATTCAGTTAAATATTATCAGTAAATTGTCCTGTTTTAATTTCACAAAATTGTCCCATTAAATATGCATCGTTCAGAAGATAGACTTATGCTTTTGTTTGTTTGTTGACATAAGAAAAAACAAAATAATAAACGATAAACCACATTTTCAAAAATGAATCGCTTAATACATTAAATTACATTTTGAAATTGTAAACATTAAACATTGACATTATGTACTGTTCAGCATTGAATGTGCGTCATAGATTACAATAAATGACATAGTTTTATGCAGTTGAGTAATAAAATATTATGACATCATATCTTTGTTGAACTCTACATGTAAATAAACATATAATCTAATTGATAATCTTACATGTGCAGTGTTCACATTTTCTTAATGTATATCTGCTTCCTAGTATTTAAAGATTATCTTTCTATAGACATTGAGATGACTCAATGTTTGCGATTTTAAGTAGGCCTGTCTCTTTGTTTACTAACTAATTCAAGGTTATGGCAGTACACTAAATAAATAGGCAGTGTCCAGCGTGTCAGTATGAATGTGGTCAGTTATAAAATGTGTGGCAGTATTACATTCAATATTGATTAAAAATAAATTTAAATTAATTAATAATTAACCCATAAAATGAAAAACCTAACCTATTATTATTACTTTAGGTCAAGAGACGAAAAAAGGACGAAGGTATTCTCCGGATATCATAGAAGGCATAAACTATAGTTAGTCCTTCTTCAAGCTCTCAGTCTTTTGTAGTACTCCGTACAGTTAATAAATTATTATGAATCTAAAAGAACATAGTACTTTTTTAGCGTAAGATATATATATCTTAAGATGTCTACCTAAAATCCTAGGTAGATCTTTAATGTGAATACTGACATTCTAGTTGTCCATAATAAAAATAAATTTACAATTATAAAAATATTGTAAATTGTGTAAATTAAAAAAATAGACTTGTACAAATAAAATTGTATAAAAGTTACCCATCGCTGTTTTGATGTTATTTTTTTGTTAATGGGTAATAAAAGTTATTATTTTATACACATTTAATATTTACATATTAAATAATATTTACTACAACGTGACTGAAGTAAACATTTCAAATTTTTACTAGGAAGCCGTTCTAGATTGCAATAATGGTACAGTACAAAGTTCATCAATATTTGGGTGCAAATCCTGTTTTTTAGCTATTATTCTTGAGAAGTATTTTCATCAGATTCTAATAATTAATTTTTCCGGTAAATTATTTTACGCAATATTTCACATAAAAATATATATTGAGAACAACACAGCGATACAAATATGTATTATACATTTCTTTTAAATTCCATGTTTATACTTGTACATATATCGATAAAATAAAATTATGTAACTCTTTGGGTGAGAAGGTCAAAGGTGTCTAAGTCATTAAATATAATTATTGAAGGAAATAGATTGACTTAATGGATTATAAACATGTTATGATTACTAAATACCCATTTTCCGGTGTACACGAGGACGAAAGTTGACTTAAAATGTAAAGAAACACTTTGAAAGCTTGCCAAGTGTACTAGTAATAAACATATTATTAATTTAAATATAAATATTTTTATACGTAATATGTAAAGTCTGCTATATTATTGTAATTATTTAATTAATTAATAGAATAAAAGCGATATCCTATTACATATAGTAATTTCGACTTAAGTTTATTTGAAAATGATTTGTTATGCCTAAATCGGTTGACAAAACTAAATTTGTAGCAAATTCATTTTTGCTATTAAGTTTCTCTTAAAGTCTATAATAACTGAAATTCGCGTATTAAAGAAAAATGTTCGAATTTAAACAGAAGTGGTCGACAAATCTTCAACGACATGTTACTAACAATGTTGTTGTGAGATAAATGGTAAACACACGATTGTGCATCAATGATGTAGAAGGCTTACTGCGAAATGTATAATATTTACTGTTTCACGTATGTTGCACATGCATGTGTAAATAACTCAAGTAATGTCATCAAAGGTCGACGGAAGTTGGCATCGGAAGGAAATAAAGCGATCCTCCTTCTGAATTATTTATTATCCTTCACATGACGCAGCATAATTATACTGTGAGTACTGACTCATGTCACGTCTTCACAAAAAGTTACAGATGTGTGGATAATACTATGAAAAATAGAGTATTTTCTTTTTGAAAATTCTAATCCTGCAAAATGCAAAAAGGCATATACAACCTGAGCTTGCAGAACTGTGAAGCGACAATTTGCGGTGTATATATGCTCCCCTTCTTCTTCGTAGTATCAATCCGGTGGATTGGTTTGCAGCAACAGAATCTTGCATCTCGATCTCCATTCCTCTCGGTCCTCCGCAACCCTTTTCAGCTCAGCATAAGCGCTACAGTTCATGTCCTCGAATATTTGCTGCAAATACTCCCGTCTAGGGCGCCGTTCTGCAGTAATGTTCGAACATTCCAGGTGGCATATCTTGTTGGCTGAAGGTTTTTCTTATTTGTCTTGGTTGTTTTGTCTCGAGCAGTCCCCACCCGGAGATCCGATAGGGGGACTATTTTATCTCCGGAAAATTTTACTTGAGATGCAATAATTTTTTTGCTGATACGTGGGATGTCTTTAAGACCTTTAATGTGGTATTTTCCCCTTTATTTCCACATCCTAATGCCGTTGACCATAAAGGTTCATCCGCCTTAGGAGGGCATTTACTACCTCCAGGACAATAGAGTGCCCTAACCAGCTTGACCTGATGAGGTTAGCTGGGTGTTAGCTTATTCCGGCCAACATTCGGTCCAATTTTTTACCATATCCCCTTATGGAGCGGATATGGTAAAAAAAAGAGATCATCATCTTTAAAAATAACTGATTGTACAAGTGTATTACCAATTGAATATAATACTTCACTAATTGAAAAGTGCATCAAAAATCTATAGCGTACGCTTTTTTATTTACAACGGTGATTTTTCATATAATTTTCTCTTCTACGTTGTTATTTTTGGTTTAACCGTGTCTTAGGACTGAATGGTCCGCGCCTCTCCATCTTATAAAACGTTTTAGAAGGATTGACTATTTGTCAATTTGATCAATATTCAACTTACTTTCAGATTTAAATTTTACTCCACAAAACAGAAAGCCGAAAATGAACAATGGCATCATACAAATGTAAAGAATATATGTTTTTTGCGTGGCTCTCAAAAATAATGGCTATTTAACAATAAATTACATCATTTTAAAGCTTTTGACGTTGACGTATATGCAGAAAATTATTTTCTCCTATATTTATATGACTGTTACTGGGGAAAAAATATCATAGTGTCTACTCGTATTTTTAAATATTGGTGATGTATCAAAGAATTGTATTGTTCGCGTGCAAACAATACACCCTTTTATGTTGAACCGTGGCTGAAGGTAAAAGCAATTATTGGAGGCATTTAATATTTTCAAACGGAAAAACATAAAACTAATCTTGGGAGTAGATTTTTATGTTTTTTGGTATGCTGATTCCGAATTTATATTTTGCCACATTTCATCTTGTGAGCGATACGAGAAAAATCGAATCAACTGCAAAAAATGCTCCTTATTTAGTTTTTTACAAAAATGTTTTAAGACTTTAATAAACAAAAATACATTTTATATGATTTAGTTTTCTAAAAATTTTGGTCACATTAACGGTTAAGGAGCTAGAGAGCGTTAAATATTGACCAAAAAATGAAAAATGTGATTTGTATATTTTTATCCTAAAAAAATTTTGATACCAAATACCTACACTAAATGGACGGTGAAAATACATAATTATAATTTTTAATTTAGATTGTCTGTTCAGAGTTTTCTCATGGAACATGTGAAATCGATAATATAATAATGCAATAAAGTGAAATAAATCAAAATATTTGTTTTAATGTTCTGCGCAGGCAGGCCTTCGTAGAATGGAGGTACAATGGCTCGACTTTGTAAGAAAAGACGAAGTGAAAGAGCGGACAAGGCAGCCTTCCATACTAAAGTCGACCAAGAAGCGAAGGTAGACATGGTTGGGACGCGTACTGAAAATGCCGCAAAATAGTATAAACTATGAGCTTGTGCCGTTAGGAATCATATATAAAATGTACTCGGTGTATCTGGCATGTGATGAGGCAAAGAATATGGCGGCTGATAAACTTTTGTATCGGTAGTTGTATGCTCCAGTTAGTTGTGCGAACACGGAATGATTTTGATTGATTTTTTACACTGTATAGGCTGTGTTATTGGGTTACAGTAAAAAAACCTTGACAGCATAAACCTTGGGATCGTAAGGTGCGGCATCAGGTTGAGTGTTGAGAACCCTCTTCTGCTTAGGATTGTTGCACCACACCGGCACGCCATGTTCAGGATGTCCTCGTAGCACTTGGCACTGAGTCTTCCCCTCATATTGGCTGTCTGAGTGTCACTGATCGCGGTGAGACAACACTGTGGACTGATCCACCGATCTCACTGCCGGGCACTGGTGACAAGCTCGGCTTATCATCAACTGTCGGCCAGAGACGTGGTCAGGGAAAACGCCGCCCGGCAAACGTCCAAATATGACGAACGACAAAAATAAACGAAAGCACACAAAAAATTCTCTTTGTTATGCATTCCTATTCTTCTTCGTGTCCGCGACGTTAAATTGTTTCAGCGCAATATACGAGCATAGCAACATTGATGTGTGCGCTGCTCAGCATTAGGCGATGAGCAGCTAGCCGGACAAGGTGTGAGACGGTCTGCAGGTATGCCTGCCGAAGCACTCCCCGACGCTCTAAGACTTAAGTGTTCATTGTTCTACCAAATTTGGTTCTCAGTCTGTTCAGGTATTTCTAGATTCGCCTGTCAAAGTTCTTGCCAGTTCAAAGGCTTTCCTTTGGGGTGATAAAATCTTTTGATTAGATTTGCTGCCAGAGCTGGAGTCTCTCAGTTTCAAGGCCGGATGTGAGAGGTTGTGTGGATATTAGAAATCTCTTAGTATTGTGGCCTTTGGGTTTAGCTGTGTGTGGCGAATTTTCATGCATTAATATTTTGTCCGTCATTGCAGGTGTCTTCTTCAGGGTTGACTCTTGTAATGGGCGGTCGAAATATTGGTGCAAGAAAATTCTCCACACAACTATACCTAAAAATGGTCATGAAAACCTACAAAGTTATGTAGTAATCTTTGTTACAGTTAATTATTGTGAAATTCTTACGACACGTGACGGATGAGTCTTCTTTTGAGTGAGTTCTTAGTGATGTGTCCCATTCAGACATCAATACGGGACCAGAAGAGGTGGGCAAAGTGTGAGTGATCATCAGTGAGCAATGCAGAGACACGTGGTCAGAGCAGTCAGGCAAACGTCCAAGATGATTTTCATACATAATAGACGAAAGCACAAAACGTCAGAAGAAAACGCTAACTAAATACTTTTTAATACTCGTATAATTTCACAATCTCGCTAACCGTGTAATTCCATAGATTACTTAAAAAGTCTACTTTTTGCGATTTCGGCAAATACTAGAAAGAAAAATTGAGGAATATGTTTAATTTTAATGTGCATTTAACTTTTGCCTATTGATTATTTTTAACTATTACGTTACGAATTGGTTTTGTGTATTACTTGTACATTGAAGATCGCCCTTTTAAGAATGTACATTAGGGATAAAAAAAATACATGCGTTTTTTCCTAAAGTGATTTAAATGTACATGTCCAACATAGATAACATAATGGCATCAAATCATCTAACATATTATATTATTTATTTTGGAATGGTCAATGACGGATGCTCTGTAATATTAGACATAGAGTTTATTTTAAATTTCAGTTGCACATGAGAGAGTCTGGCATTGCTGCATTTCCACAAGGAAATTCGCAATGTACTGCAAATCCATTGACTTCATTGACACTGCAGTTTGACAGGCGTCACATAAACATGTCAGTGAGGTTGGCAGCAGCGGCTAGGTTAACTGCGTTCTAAAAACAAACGTAAACGCAAGCGCATCTAATTATAGAAATGCATTTCACTGCTTGTTCCGAAATGCTATTTGCATTCAATGACGTTGGAACTAAACGACGGGTAAATAAAGTAAGTAACACTCTCTATGATATTTCTGCTGTCAATTTGGAATATGCGGCCTTAAGAGGAACAACATCCATAAACTAAATATATTTGTTTGTGTAAAGGGGATAGCGTGTTTAACCTTTTCATTACGGTTCGTTGGAATACAAACTATACTATCAATTATAAAACTAGTATTTGAATCATAAATGCACTAATCTTGTCTATTTTCATATATCACATTGGATCTTGTATCCTTTAGCTATCAGATGATACATAAAAAACTATTCTAAGAAAATAGCAAAACGATATATCACGTCAACCGATGTCAACGGTAGGGGAAACTTTCACGGCATATATCGGGTACCGATGCGAACAGGTTCATTATTTGCACTGTCAATCGGGGATATCATTAGAGTTATTGTAATTAATGTTTAGAAGCTCTGAAGATAAAGATTCTGGAAATACTTGAACATATAAAATCTCAATTATGGCTTTAAAAGTGACGAAAATAATATATAAAGTGCATTATCAATGATAGAATATACTAAACGGTAAGATTCTGATCGTTTGAAAAAAGATCCAACTATTTCATACGATTCCTTATTATCAGAGTATATTGTGCTAAGAGTTCTGGAAAAGGGCACCAAAGGAGAAAAAAGTTTGAATAATTTATTCTATGCCATACGATGATCCCGAGTGTCACGTGTATTCAATATATTTTATTATACTACCACATTATTTCCATATTTTTTTCATTTATTAAGCATATTGCTTTCAATCAGTTTTTTTAGTAGTTCATGTCTTGTCGTAAGACATCTTTGCATTCGGATGTCCACCTTGGAACATATATGTTCCTGATGATAGCCTCCAGGGCAAAAGACCAGGGAATTGATGAGATGGCAGCTTTAGTACGCGAGACATAACTTGGTCGATTTGTTAATCATAAAGGCATGACATCAATATTATTCTATAAATACGATAATATGCTTAGTTTTTTATGCAATCGTATGTATATATTTTAAAACTATTTATATACGTAAACATAAGAATAGTGAACTAATGAATACATCGCTAGATGTGGGATACTCGTAAAATTAAAACTGGAGAGAACATATTAATATTATTACATAATACAGACATCTTCGGATGGTGCTTCATGAGACCTTTGAAGAAAAATAATCTTAAACAGCTTTAAAAAGACTGCAGTTGTAACACAAATTGACTGAGGATATTATCTAAAAGTCTATCCATATGGCAAGCAATTATATTATAAGCAATATAAAGTCAATACATTTTGTTGCGAATTCTGGTATTCTTGTTTTGCTGTAAGATGCCCAATGGACGAGTACATTCGAGGCTATTGTACTTCAAGTTGTATCTGATCTTTTAATTTATTAAGATTGTTACTTTGAGGGCTGGTCAGAGAGGCGCCAGTAGAGATTCCAGACTAGTTGTTCTGGAGTGGAGGCGGACCAGAACCAAGCAACAGGTTTCCGAAGCCTCCGGGATAAGGTGATCCCAAGAGTAAGAAGCTAGCAGATTATCTCAACATATAAACGAATAGCTCGCTTCTAAGCAAGCTGTTCGTTTATTTGATTGTTTATTTATATATTACGATCTCATAATCATCATAAACTTGTGTCTGTCTACTGTTGAACGTAGACCTTCCGTTTAAGTCTCCATCCTTCTCGATCCTTCTCCCTCTACATCTTAGCTACTCCCGCTATTCTTCGGATGTCGTCAGTCCATCTTACAGGGGGTCACCCAACACCCCGTTTGCCATTCTTTGACACCACTCCAACACATTTCTTTCCCATTTTCTCTTCGACAGAAATGTCCCATTGCCATTTGAGTGTGCCTATTCGGTATCCTCCACTATTTGAGTTCTTCTTCGCATATCCTCATTCCGGATTCTACTATACCTTTTAGAGACATTTCGAGCATGGATCTTTTCATGGTTGTGTGGGTGACCTTTATTTTATAGGTAAGACCTGCTGTTAACTTACACGTCTCTGGATTATAAGTTAATACTGAGACTATGCATTGATGCGTTTAAGTTTTTAAATGCTGCCCATCTCCGTTGTTGATTTCTTTCGAGAACTTATTTTTTCCTAGTTGTATTTTAACCCACTTTATTTTCCTCTAGTGTGATGGCGTTGTGAATTGCAAAAATTATAGTTAAGGGTTGGATCTTCTAACGAACACGAGCGAAATCTCTAGTTAATTGTTCTTTAATAAATCTCTACCATCAAAATGTTAAATAAAAAATCATCCCGTATTTATGATCTACGAGTAAATTACTTAGATTTTGTATAGTTTATAATATATATTTTAAGACGCAGTATTTTTTCTCTGGTGCGATGGCGTTGTTAGGTGTGAAAAGTCCAATCAGAGCTTTTAACGCCCAAGAGTAAAGTCTCTAGTTGATCATTGTCAAATAAAGTTCCACTATCATCTAGATGAAAAATCATTCCTTAAACGCACTTGTCTTTTCAATTACAATGTTTATTCCGGTCCTCGTTCGGCTCTCGTCAGTTTCAATCATTGTTACTTTGTTGGGGTTATCGCGTGAAACTTTTTCACTTGAGATCTTGGTACATATGGCCATCGGTCATCTGCGTTATCTGTGTCCAGGATGAGGTCATATCGGGTTATTCGCGTTTGCCACAGAGACGCGACCTTTCACCTAATTGTCCGACACATATCGCTAAGAGGAACATTGTCCTCAGGAGAGAATCCCTCTTTTTCCGGACTTTCATGTCGGCATTTCACCGACAAAGTACATCTTCATTTGTATAAAAAGACAGATCCGCATGTCCGCGAATATGGCAGGCTCTTTGCGGACATGAGGATTTGCCCAAAATAATTATATACATAATCGACTTGTTTTAAGAATACGACTAATAAATTATGGGCACTCATCTAGTATTTACATACGGGTTATATTTTCTACCGTTATTACCATGGCCGCCTCTCTTCTGAACTTAAAGCATTAATTTCAATTGCACCCACCTACAGCAGACAGATTCATATCACACTTGCTGAACATCCATACATATGAATAATGTATGGCGACTAAGAACAGGTAGTTTACAAAAATGCTTCATAAATGATTATGCACGCTCTGGAATGCTCTCCGCTATATATGTTTCCTCCTTCATACAATCTGGATTTTTTAAAGAAATATATCAATATGCTCTTGTAATCTCTACAGCCCGCAGAATAACACAACACATGCTTCTCGCATACAGCGTCCAGTCGTCCTGCCTTAGAATAAAAGAGCCCACTGCTTTCAATCTACAGTGCTCTTCTTCGTGCGTTTCATTTTACCCATGTTTTGTTTTTTTTCGTACGATTCGCCCATATTTCCTATGTCACCCATTTTTGGTCTCTTTTGTACGTTTCATGTAAACATCATGTCACCATGTCCTCTTACCTAACTGTAGCATATGGATGTAACAATATGCCGCCACATCCAATGTCAGCTCCGCCGAGTAAATTATATTTATATTTCCCGACCGATATGTATACCAATTCTATCGTGCAAATCATTTTATCGACAGAAATTATTTTTTCTGTTTATAAGTTTTTTAAAACTTTTACCATTGTTACAATGTCTATTTTGTTGGGCCGATAATTGGAACCCTTTAATTTCCCACGCATTTGAAATGTATTACAAAGAGAATGCTGAAAATATAAATCACAACAAAATGTTTCATTAACAACTCGCAAGATGTCGCAAACAGACTAAAAAATAATAGTTAGTAAGAGTTGTGAGCACATTGGAGGAAAGTCTAGAGTTGTATGGAGATTTTTGCACTTTGATGACTTACCTCACTAAGTACAGCAAAACCTCTTTAGGAGGCACGTAGTCCTCATCTTCTGGAGGGTTTAGCTGCAGATGTTTGACAGCTATTCTCCTGCGGGCCCCTGCGGAGGTCTGAAGGCTTGCTTGAGCTAAGGCCTCAGCCACGCGAAGTTCTTCTTTGATCTTCCACACGTGGGGCCTCATTTCGTTCACTTCATCCTCGTAGTCTTTGCTGTCGTAGCAGTCCATGCTGAAGAAATTAGCTGCAACAAACGAAACATCATCACTTATGACGATATACCTGTAGTAGTACTTTCATGTATATTTCCATACTCGTTACATATCTGGAGTATATCTTCCTGGCATGTTCGCACAAATTACCGGCGGTCATAGCTCAATGTTCAAAGCGTTTGCTTTGCAAGTCAAAGGTCATGGGTTCGATCCCCGACGGAGATTAAAAAAAAAAGGATTTTTAATCGATTTATGAGCTCTAAAATACCCCCGGTTGGTGTGAATTTGATCCATCACCCGTAAAATGCCAGTTATAACCTATCAATTAAAATTGATGGTAGACGAAAGTCGTCCCGAGAAGACCACCCATTCATAGTAAATTCCTGTAAAAATAAAGCACGATGCGTGAATCTAGGGCTGTAGTCTATGAAGTTGGCGGATCAACACTCCACATGCAACGTTTAGCCATATGCACCATGGTAAGCGTCATATAATTCCACAGATGAGACTTCAGAATTAATATCACCATCTGTCGGTATTCTCCTGTATGTGCTAACATAAAAAAAAAACCTGCCACTCAGTTGTGTCAGTTGCCATTGACCTTTCTCCTTCAAAGATATCTCTGCATCTGAAGGGTCCACCTAGGAACATTTATGATTCCCGATCACTTCTGCGAACTAAAAATACTCGTATAGTAAAATACAAAGTACGCTGAGCGCTGGATTTTAATAATTCTTAGTCATTTTTAAACAATGCCCCGTAATTCTTATTTACAGATCAAAAGCGATAAAAATACTGACAGGTTAAATAAGATATGTCCTGGAATTCAAATGTTGTATTACTTTTAGAACCCCTTATGACTAAACGAGTTCCGTGTATTCAAAAAGATTAAGTAACACTTCTGTAAAGCATATTGATATGATGAATGGCTTCCATAGCGATATCATGAATCAGAATTTTTAAGAACATCCAATAACTAACCCGAAGCTCTAGAATACTGGACCGTTTGGTCCTTAAAGGCGCTTCAATCTTAAATGTAAATTATATAATTGATTATTGTAAGAAACGGCGTAAAAGCTACGTGAATAATGTATGTAGAAGTTAACGCTATGTAAATATCCTGTACCTGTAATACTTATATACCTGTGTTAACAGTAAATAAGATTTTATATTTATGCTTTTGTAGTTGTTGTCATGAATTAAATAAAGAGTTGCTGATTGTACGAGGGAGGAAACACAGATGCTTTGCGAGTGGCTGGGTGACCTTGGCGGCCGAAAGTCAAGGTCATCAGAGCGCTGAGTGGTGATGAAATGCAGGAGCGGTTATAACTGAGCAAAACGCGAGGTCGAGTGTGAACACACTGCGAGCAGGGGAGCTAGACCAGAGGGTCATAGAAGAGATATATATATAAATAACTATAAAAGTGAAATATAGGCAGTACAATACTTGCAAGTTGTGATCCAGATCATCATGTACGAGTTGCCACAAGCTATAATATATTCAATGACCACAAAAGTGAAATGACTAACACCCTTATGCAGACAAATTCCTTACTCAAGGTTATCATTTAACACCCGTTTGCCGAGACGTTTCTTAAGATTTAAGATGAGGCTTCCTCACTTTAATCATTCTAAAAGAAAGTAGTTATTATAGGTAAGTCACCTTAAGAAATGTCTCTGTGTACGGGTCTTACGACGGTTACCTTAAATTAAGAATGACTGCATACGGATGTAAGGGTATGTGACTTATATACAGCTAGACCGCTCGACCGATCGTCATGAAATTTTCGATTTCTGAGCTCTAAAATATCCCGGTTGGTGTGCGTATGATCCCTTACCTATAAAATGCCAGTCATAGCCTATTAATTAAAATTGGTTGTAGATGAAAGTCGTCCCGTAAAGACCACCCATTCATAATAAATTCCTGTAATAATAAGGATGATGCGTGAATCTCGGGCTGTAGTCATGACTATGTGACAATGTCATGACATTGGCGGGTCAACACTCCACATAGAGCGCTTGTATGCATCGTGGTAAGTGTCAAACCGACAAACAAACCGATTTCTAACAAAATATCTGTATTTCTTAACACGCCGCGCACTAGCCGAAAGAAATGCATACTCAAGCACACATCCCTTCTTGTTGTGTACCACTGCGTCTTACGATCAAGATCACTGGAAAGACTGTCGTTTGGCGGTTGATGGAGGCAAGTGGATTGTTCGTGTAATGCTAAGGTCGATGGGGGAATGATTCAACATTAATATTTGTAGCGTTAACTGAGATCCGCTTCAAAAAATAATACAAGCATTTTAAGCAGTCATTCCTTTAATGAATCTACTTCTCCTTCGTGTCAGCGACGTCAAATCATTTTTGCCCAGTATCTGGCAACATCGATACGTGTGTTGACATTAGGTCTTGAGATGTGCAGCTTATTGGGCACATGGAGTAGGATCTTAGGTGTGAGGCGGTCTGCAGGTCTCCACAGTCACACAATAGTGACTCTCCCTGCCGAAGCACTAACCACCGCTCGAGGTTGTCCTTTGTTCTATCAACTCCGGTTGTTAATCTGTTCAGGAATTTACAAGTCCACCAGTCAAGGTTCTTGCCAGTTCGGAGGCCCTCCTTTGGAGTAATGAAATCCTCTGATGCGACTTGTTGCCGGAGCTGGAGTCGCTCATTTTCAGGGCCGGATGTGAGAGGTTGTGTGGACTATAATGAATTACGATTATTGTTTAATTTTGTCGCAATGGAAGCAATTGTGGTATTATTTTAAGCTTACATGTTTTATGTGTTTATTGTTTGTTTTATTTTGAAGCCTGTAGAGTAGAGCCATCGGTCGGAGTTCTAGCGAAGCCATGTAGTAATACTAGTATTATATGTAGAAAAAGTTTTATAACCCTCGCTTTACTATGTTAAAAACTTCCACGCGTTCCGATGGTGTGTACTCGTTACACATTCTGATTTAAAGTGAATAAAATGAGTAGAAATTCGTAAAAATGAAAATATTCAAAGATATCGCTTAATTTTATAATAGTTGATGTGAATAAGCAGTAATAATTGACATTTAATAGCTAAAAACATGAAAAACATCAGACGAAGCCTCAAACGGCCAGACGCACCTTGGCGCGTGAACTTCCGAGAGCTACTAACACTACTTAGCCTGTCGACATATCGATGAGCCGACGCGCATCGATATCATTTCGAACTAGCCGACCAACTGAGGTTTCCCGTCTCGCTCACTCATATTAGTACGTCAGCGAGAGTGAGGAGTATAGATGCCGCCGCATCTGTGTATTTTTTAATTTCATTTTCGCACACGCTTCCGACAGGTCGAATGAATTCATGGCAGTTGACGCGTTTTGATTGTAGTGGTGAATTTATTCCGGATTTTAGAAAAATATTTCCTGCTCCCGATGAGTGCCCATTATTATAAATATTTTTTTTTTCAATACTTAAATGTATTAAGGAGGAATACCTAAAATCTGAACCCTGTGTGTATTATATTTACAGAGATATTTATGTTATTACAAGCAATGTGTAGTCGATAGACATCACCGGGGAGGAGAGGTTAAAACACACATAACTGATATGTGAGAATTTCTGATAGAATCTCAGTAAATTTAAATAATAAAACAAGTAAAATTTTGTATGAAACTATTGAGTTTTAATAGATCACTTAACCGGTTTCGGTGCTACCACACCTTTGTCAGAAGCTACTTACTAAAGACATTAGTTAAAAATAACGATAATTGATTTATTCAGCCACCCTTGTCATAATTAATAATTAAACCTTTATTGTGAGTGAATATATTTGTTTTTTTTTTCTAAAAGCTGCCTTCAGTTACCATATGCATTGTCTTTGGTAGAAACTTCAGGAATCTCAGGTTTTCGAGGTCTTCAGCGTCAGGTCATTGAACGAGACTGTCGAATAACAATCAACAAATGATTTATATGATCGAGTGCACGATGTCTGACACAGTGTAAAATGTCAAGATCATACATCAGTTTACATAAAAACAAACCGGACAGTACAGCTAGTACAATAGTAATCGTGAGTTATATGGATCACCGTTCAATTCACTTCCGTAAGAATATTACACACCATAACATGACATCATCACTGAAGCGCTGACATCCACGGAAAACATATTTAATTCTAACTTTAATATGAAGATAAACAGCACAAAAACCAAAGTCATGAGAGTAAGCCGCAACAAGCAGCAGAAAATTAATATATCAATGCTAGAAGTACCCATAAAAGATGCAAAAGAGTTTGTATACTTTGTAAGTACGATCACCTGGGATGGCAGAACAAAAAGAGAAGTCAACAGACGCATACATCAAGCAAGGCTAGCGTTCAATAAAAAAACAACAATTTTTGAGTAAAAAAATATATTAATATATTTAAAGCTCTGCAAGCAACTTGCCAAAATATTTGTTTGGAGGATCTTGATGTACGGGTGCTTATCTGAAAGTGATTAAAAAAGACTATTGGCCCATGAGATGTGGTCATATAGAAGAGTTCTCGGAATTTCCTGGAGAGACCACGTCACGATCAATTAGGTTCTCAGCGTAATCTAGGAAGATAGGCACCTAGTAAGAACCATCTCAGAGAGGCGAAACCAATGGATCGGTCACATCATACGCCACGATGGTCTTCTTCACGACATTGTGGAAGGGATGGTTGAGGGTAGAAACTGTAGAGGGCGCTCTAGACGGGAGTATTTGCAGCAAGTGTTCGAGTTGTAGCTCTTATGCTGAGCTGAAGAAGATTGCAGAGGATCGAGAGAAGTGGAGATCGACATGCAAGATTTTGTTGCTGCAAACCAATCCACCGGATTGATACTACTACGAAGAAGAATATGTGCTCCAAAATGAAAGGAGGAGAAAGAAATATAAGTCATTTAAGTTGTGAAATTGTCAAGACCTATTTTGCTTGAAGATATGGTTACCACAAATTGCAAATAAACGGTTCTGTCTGCTGACCTATGAAGATGGGTATAGCTTAGTGGTTAAAGTGCTTGCATACCGTGTTTACGGGACGACTTTCGTCTACCATCAGTTTTGATTAATATTCTATGACTGGAATTTTATTGGCGATGGATCAAATTCACACCAACCGGGGTATTTGTAGAGCTTAGAAATTGGTCAACAAAATATTTGTTCAATCTCCGTCGGGGAACGAACCCACGACCTTCGGCTTGGTTTGCAAACGTTTTAATCACCAAACTATACCCAAAGGCAAAGTTAAGTAAGAAAATACTTTGTTAAATTAGAATGCTAAGTATTAATTTATTTACCTTGTTTTTACATGGATCACCTAAGATATGGTCTTTGTTTAGGAAACTGCAGTTTCGACTGACTCGTAGCTTTCCTCAATCCATCACTTGTCAAGACACAACAGGTCATGAGACAATAGTTGTCCTTTATTCTTGAGTCCATATTTTACGTGATCCATGTAAAAACAAGCTAAATAAATAAATGTTTATTATTTATGATGGATCTCAAAGTGAATGCTGCAAACATTGAAAAAGTTACAATGCTTTCAAAAATATTTATCTCCCTATACTTACCTACTATACGGTATTGCACAGAAGCAAACAAATCGCGTTTCATTTACAATAATATTCATATATTTAAGATTTAAATTGCATGTAAAACCTATAAACACAGAATATGAACCGAAGCTTCATATAGAATACACCTCAGTAGTACTTCATGCACGTGTTCTTACTGAGGCCGCTGGAATCGCGATTTTGTGCGAAAAATACACTGGGCAGCTGTTGTAGTAGGTACAAGCATATTGTGGGTATTGCGGAAAAAGCATTAAGTCAATAACAATAACATAATTATAATATGAAGTCTAACAGACATACGAACATAGGATATTAGATGATCTTATTTTCATTACTCATTGCGATATTAATGTCTTGAATTAGTTTAATCTGATTAACGCTTCTAGTATATCATTGTACTTTGGTTTGATACGTGTTTAACCCTTTACGTGAGAAATAATCATAAAAAGTCACGAAATAAGTCAATTAGTCAATGAAAAAAAAAGTTGAATATTTAAGGACGATTTTTTTAATGTGTTTTGATTGGTCAGTGCTGCATTTATATTCACCTTCAGAACTAAATTAAATAAATCCATTATTATTTTAAAAAAAGGGCAAATTTGAAACATGTGCAGAACGACTTACAACTCAATATATATCGTAAAAAAAATTATTGACGAAGGAATGTCGGAATACGAAACAAAATTATTTCAATATAGTATTCAGATAAATCCGCATCTCGCACTGAAGCGACGTGTTTTTTTCAGGGCGTGGGATAAATCCGCACCTCGCACTTAAGAGCAGTGCAAGTTTGTACGGATATATCCGCACCTCGCACGTAAAGGGTGAGAGCTGGTTTATTGCTTCTCATTTTGTTTTTGCTGTCGCTGGGTTGAAAAGATTGGCCGGAAGAGGAAGTCAGAAATTCCGTTTCCAGGGGGCACCGCGTGGAAGTTCTTTTCATGCTCCCCTCCTAATAATTTGACGTCGCTGACACGAAGAAGAAGAAGACGTAAAGGGTTAAGGTGAGAATAGTCCCATCCAGTAAAATATTTTACATGCTTTTAAAGTTCTATTAGGGATGTTCTCTTTGAACTTAGACTTGTACCACCTTAAACGTTAGTCACAGTAGACTTCGTAGCAACCGCTGGATAATTCACTAGAGTTAACCAGCTACCAGGTAGCTTAGTGTATGAGTAATGAGACCCACGATTAAAAAAATACCGCTGTGTCTAAAATTTCGTGCTAATGCCTTTCTGTCTATGGAAAAGCTTTAGACATCTTACGGCATAGAAAGAAGTACATTTTGTACTTCCTGTACTAGCTGCTAAATGGATTAATTAAAATTATATCAAATTGTTTGTAGTGGATTATTAGAATTTATATTTTTCGAACTAAATATATACCGAGAAAGGAAGCAAGTGCTACCGGGCCCACGCTGAGTACAGACATCAACTTGGCTTGCAAAAGTTCGTGGCTTGAATCCCAGCGTTCTCTGTTTATTGTTGATCTGATTTATTGATGAGATAAATATCATATAATATGATGTTTGCACTGAATTTGTATGTATTTATCAATTGCTAAAATTAGACTGTATTGACCACCGGTATGAGACGTAAATAGATTAATATACTAATAATAAAGGTACATATTTTTAAATAAACTCAACGGCTTAACAAAGTTTTTGGGTTTTCCAGATCTTAAAAACTATGGCATTATTCATTGTGACATCCCCGTCAAATAAAAGCGACTCAAGACCACTTAGCGGCCATCTGACGAACTATCCGCTCTCACATGACAGGTAGCGACTATCAAAATAAAAATAAACAAAATAGGGCCTGTAAACGCCGTCTCTTAAAAGTAATTAAACCTTTATATACATAGACTTTAACATTTTTATATGTGCATGTCAGACGAGTGAACAAAAATATAAGACGAAAGTTTGCATACCGAGGCTTTTCGGCACCAGCCTGCAACGGCTATATAGAGTTGATATCAATCACTTATGCAAAATTCGGTTATTCGCTTAAATAATCTTCATGATCAGTGTCCACTGTTGAACGTAGGCGAATGAGTCTCCATTCTTTTCTATCCTCCGCCCTCCGTATCCATATCAAAAAAAGTTTTAAAAGAATGAGTGTGTTTGGAGGAGCAGCGTCTTTCAAAACAACGATAAAATATAAATATAAAAAAGGAAGTTAATGGCTTTTCGCAGAAAGCCGACAATATAATAATAACATGTGTATAATGTGGTGCCAATGTCGGTAGTTTAAGGTCGGCCAGTAATCGTGGGGTTCTTGAACTCGAAACTAGAACTGGGGCGAGGTCAGTGCGGAGCACATCCTCTACAGGCGTCCTTCAGGTAGCGCACAGCCTGACTGGGAAGTACCGATACCATTGATGAGGATTGATCTTTAGTACTTTGCTCGTACGTTCGATAAAATAATTATCTTAATTTTTTAACTTCTATGTAGTTTCGTTTATATACTCTTCATTTAGGTGATTTTTATTATTTTATCACCAGTATTAATATATGCTGTGCGGCATAATCGAGTGGTTGAAGCGTTTGCTTCTCACCCAGACGCCGTCGGTTCACATCCCGACAAAGCTTGATTTTCTTAAATTGATTTAATTATTAATTAAATATAAACATACAATTATACCTCAAATTTTATACGCATCAGTTCATTCAGAAAAATATCGGCAGAGGCGGGATGCGAACCACGAGCTTTGAAACCAACCTTTGCTCTTGTTCATTACCCTAGTCCACTCGACTGTCTCCTGCCTGAACGGATGCGCGAAATAAGTTGTATTTATACCATTGTTACCATCGTATAACGATAGATGTCTTTATAGTATATCCGTTCAGGCAGGAGACAGTCGAGTGGACTAGGGTAATGAACAAGAACAAAGGTTGGTTCCAAAGCTCGTGGTTCGTAACCCGCCTCTGCCGATATTTTTCTGAATGAACTGATACGTATAAAATTTGAGGTATAATTGTATGTATATATTTAATTACTAATAATATTGAAATAAAGTCAATGATCTATAAAATAAGATATAAAATAATAAAAAAAAATAAAATCCATAATTTAATTTAATCTAAGCTCTTTACATGCCGCCGGTAGGGTCGAGTCACTCCTTAAGGAGAAAATAAAAATTGTCCAGGCCTCGAGAGCGTCGGGCTGAAAAACCCTGATCATCGAACACCCAAATATTTATCTAAAACTTCTGTGATAAGTTCGCGGGAACCATCTATGTTCCCATGTGGACCTCCGGGGATACAGGTGTTCTGGGACAAGGGCACGGACAGTCTGAGCTTACAGAACTGTTAAACGGAAATTCCCGGTGATAATATTCAACTAACGAGAGAATATGGTAAAAAAAATACTAATAATATAACGTCGACATGGAATACGAGAATGGATTTTTAGTACTTGCTCATACATTCGACGAAATAATTATCTCAATTTCGTATATTCTGTGTAATTCTTCGACATATACCTCAGTTGCGTGACTTCTACTATTTTACAACAAGTATGTAATATAACGTCGGTTCGGAAAAAATGCAATTACAAATACGTTTTTTTTTGTCGTACAAGGGTTGTTCAAAAAATAAGGTGATTTTTGAAGGTCGAAATTACTTCTCAGGTTTTCACGGTCAGATTTGATATTGTGGCTTTTGGGTTTAGCCGTGTTTCCAATATTTCGACCGCTATTGCAGGGGTCTTCTTCAGGGTTGATGATTTAGGGTCACTAAGTGACGGTCGAAATATTGGAAAGGAGTAATTCGCCACACGCTGCTAAGCCCAAAAGCCACAATATTTGAAAGTCTACTTTATTGATTGGTAATTTTATGGCTTAGAGTTTTCCTTAAAAAAAATCTTTCCAGCAGTATAGAAAATAATTAGTTGGATTATTTTTCTATTTCGCCTGTTATCGAAATCTTTTTATACATTGTTTTTGTTCACACTTGCCACGCTATAGCTTTTCTTCTTTACAGAATAAAGTAAACACATGTGATGTTAATAAATAAATAAACTACAATGTTGGTACCTTAAATGATGTTCAAACTAAATTTTAGGCTCGTTTTAAATTGCGCAAACATATAAATTATTGCAGCGTGTCGTCTCATGAAAGATGTGTAAGAATCGCAGTGTGCCATCATTATCGAAAAAAGAAAACTTGTAAAATGAAACATTATTTATTTTATAAAAAAATTGAATGAAGAATCTGACTCTAATAAATAATAAAAATATTATTTTATTCTGTCCAAGAAAGTGGGCTAGTTGTTTGCTAGAGCCTGACATACATTAGAATATTCGGAATATGAAAATCTTATATGTTTCTTCAGTAAACAACATTACTAACAATCGGGTTTGATGTTTGAGGACATCACATATTAACAGTAAGACATTTTCTTAAAAAAATTCCGTTAAGTCTTAAGTCCGCAAATAAAAACAATACTCTCGTTGAAATGCTAATTAATTAATCTTTTTGGGTGTTCTTTTTCATGATCTTACATAATCAATTATTTTTAAAATGACAATTCAAAGTATTTAAAAAATATTTATGTTTATTGACAACATAAATGATAATAAAAAAACTTATTAATAGTCCATAAAATAATTCATAATAAATAAAGTTAGTCACCTATATTTTTTCAATGAATATCAAATCAAATGCTAATTTATTTATAAATGATTTGTCTAACCTACTTTATATCAACATTGAAAATACTATTAATTTTCCATTGAATTTACATACACTTTAATTGGTCCAATGGTTGTTTATTAAGAAGCCAATTAATGGGAAAACCTTTCTGGTTATGAGTAAACTGCAGTATTTTCATGCATTTTATGTTTATATATATATATACATATTTTATTATGTATATTTATTATATGAAATCACGGACATTACTAAAATTGACTGAGAAATATGGCAAGCTAAAAAAAATTCAAATGCCGCTCATAAATCCCAAAATCCTTATCGAAAAAAAAACGCCGCTCATGGGACCTTAAAAAAATTTCGTTTCCAAAACCTTTTCGTCTTCGTAGTATCAATCCGGTGGATTGGTTTGCAGCAATAAAATCTTGCATCGAGATCTCCACTCCTCTCGATCCTCTGCAGTCCTCTTCAGCTCATCATAAGAGCTACAACTCATGTCCTCGAACACTTGCTGCAAATACTCCCGTCTAGGGTGCCCTCTACAGTTTCTTCCCTCAACCATCCCTTCCACAATGTCGTGAAGAAGACCATCGTGGCGCATGATGTGACTGATCCATCGGGCTCGCCTCTCTGAGATGGTTCTTACTAGGTGCCTATCCTCCTTGATTATGCTGAGAACCTCATTATTCGTGACGTGGTCTCTCCTTGCTTGATGTATGCGTCTGTTGACTTCTCTTTTTGTTCTGCCATCCCAGGTGATCGTACTTCCAAGGTATACAAACTCTTTTGCATCTTTTATGTGTACTCCTAGCATTGATATATTAATGTACTGCTGCTCATTGCGGCTTACTCTCATGAATTTGGTTTTTGTGCTGTTTGTCTTCATATTAATGTAAGAATTAAATATGTTTTCCATGGATGTCAGCGCTTCAGTCAGTTCATCTTCCAGCAATCAGAGCAATGTCGTCAGCAAACCTAATCATATCAATCTTTTGGTCGTGTATTTTGACCCCCTCTCTATGGCCCAAAACTTACGGTAAGAAAAAAAACGTCATTCAAGGTAACTTCAAAATTTTCCAATGCAGACAAAGGTCCCTCAAATCTCAATGCGGAGTCCCCAGTAAATAAGCGTATTTTTCGCCGTTCTCGTTGGATTTACTTATAATAGAATAGACGAAGCGATCAAATAAAAGTACATATATGCATTTAGATATGTACAAGATGTGATAGATCACGAATATAAAAGCATGTATGAGCTAAAGATTAAAACATCTCTAATCACAATACAGTATGTCAGTGACGAGTTATATCATTTACAACGTAATACAGCTCAAAAAATAATCCTGATTTTCTGGACTAACCCGATTAAGGAAACTACGTCCTTTTCTCGTAAAACCATCGAATTTCTGAGCTATTTCTCACAACTGACAGATTAATCACATGCTTGATGATTCTGCTGATAAATAACAAATAAATACATCAACGTAAGATCTATATTTGATGTTGCATCTTACTGCCAAGGAAGCTTTCATAGAAAACGTTTGATATCCTCTCAAAATAAATACTAACTAAAACATTTTAAATTAAAATTTAAAATTACCGTTTTTTTTAAAAATATTATTTCTTTTAATTCTTAACTGCTCAATGATGCAGAGTGAAACTTAAGTAAAATATAAAATTTATTCATTTACTATTAATTATTTTGTCCAGCCATTTTTATCATTGTTATAATAGGGTAATGAATTAATTAAACATGTATTAATATTACCTACTTGATTATCCTACTGACTAATCAACTATAAGTATAGATTCGCACATTAAAAAATATGATTGTACATTAATGAAGATATTCTTTATACATATCTCGAAAGACTTAATAAAATGTTTGATTTATATTACTGATGTTATGTGATACGGTTTGCTTATCATTTAAGCATATATCTGTTAGAGGAATCTCGGACATAAAACATTCCAACCCAAGCAAAAAAAAAAACAAGCCATAAAAAGCAATTAAACATTTACAAGCTTCATCGAGAAAAATCAATATTTAAGTTAAGTAATATCGGAGGGTTTTTATTTATGGCATTGTTAATTTTGAGTTGTGTATTCAGAGATCGAGATGCAAGATTATGTTGCTGCAAACCAATCCACCGGATTGATACTACGAAGAAGATTCAATTCATCGCTTGTATTTAAATATTTTAGACTATTCTAAAATTATAATTTTAAATTAATTTTAATTAAAATATTAATAAATTAAAAATATTTAGTTTTGATTTACATTTATATTAACTGTATACATGTATCGGCCTCTCTGGAGACTGTCTTCATTATTTTGAGGTAGTTTTGTTTTGGGGTAACGTTTGCAAAAAAAAGTTATTTAAATCTTGTGAAAATTGTAATAAATATATACTATTTAATAAATAATAGTACGAGCGAGCAACCTACTTGAGTCAGCTGTTTATGGGTCCTCCCTGTTGGGGCATTCCAATTTGCTTTGCAAGGGTTTGATGATTTTGAAGGCACTGTCTTGTTTGTTATCTTTCGTATTCGCGGTATCGCGCGACCGTCTGTTGGGAGGGTGGCCGAAGAACTGATTCGCTGCTCCGCAGGATGAAAGGCCGAGGAGCCGCAGTCACCAGGACCAGTTTGCTGTCCTACAGCAGCGAGCACTGGGCTGACCCCAGCTGGAGGACGCGACGGAGGTAGGAAACTTCTTAACATCGCTCGCAGATCGCAACATAATAAGCTCATTCAACCTCAAATAGTGCTTACTACCCCACTGCCTAATACTCCACTGCCTAAAACTCCACTGCCTAAAACTCCACTGCCTAATACCCCACTGCCTTATATTCCACTGCCTTATATTCCACTGTCTTAATTCATTGCCTGATACTCCACTATCTATTAATATTCAATCAACCCCATTCATTGCCTGCTACCAGGCTTATATAAAAGTTAAATAACTTAAAATTCCATAAAAATCTACAGGCTTTTCGTCATCTAAGGCAAACATGTGAACATTAAGAAGTATAATAAATATCAATTATTTAGGGTAACGTTTAGGGATCATGCTTTATTTTCTTAATTATAGTTGAGTTTTACTAAGCATAATTGTTCAGTTTTTTTATTTTCCCCCGTTTGCAAGCAAAGAAAAATATTAAATTCATACATCTTACACCTCATTTCGATGTATGTGTGTTTATTTTTTATTTATTGATTTAATACATAATCATCTTTGTCTACCTTTCAAATTCTAAACAAGCATTGAGCAAAAAAATACTCATATTCAAAATCAAAATATGTAAATTACATGGTTACTGAATTTACTATATAATATACACGTAGTACAATATTATGATTTTTACAGAAAAAATATCACAACCAGGCATAAAGTGCCAGTGGCTCATAAGTTCAGGTATAATAAATACATTTTAAGGAGACCGCGTGATTGTACAATGTTGGTTTAAAGCATTCACAGAAAATTGTTTGATCTTCTTGTAAATTAATGTTTAACATACAATATACATATTTGACACGATATAGCCTGAACCTCTGTATCACAAAGCGGCTTTTGCAGGTAGAGGCCCAAGATATTTTTGCGGTTGGTTTTCTTACTCTCTTTGTTGACCCAATGCGACGATTTTTATATCTCTTTTTATATACACACTTAAAAAGCTCAAAAACGGCTTTAAACCTTTTTTTAAATAATTTTTCTCAGATGTATTTCTTATCTTAAGAGTTTACGACAAATTGCCGCTACTTAGTGCTTTCAGAAGCAAGTGTACCAGTACATGCCTTCATTGGACATCTATGCAAGCAGAGGTTAATTTGGGAACGTATTTGACTTCTGAGGATCTATATAGCAGAAGCTCTGGGACGTTGAAAGACAGAGAGCTTTAGTATCCAAGGTAGATTTAAGTGTTTGTTAATTAGTATTTTTTAATCAGATCGGATTATTAGTCCGATGCTCCTGAGATCTGAACCATTTAGTCCTCAGGGACGGGGCAACTCAACCAATGACACGAGGTTAACAACAAGCAGTGACCTTTCCATGTCCGCCAGACGGTGATAAAGAGATGATCTTTGCAATTCATGATGTTTGTCATTTTAAAATGCCTAAGCACTGTACGGGAGGGTCAGGCTCATCAACCGACTTCATTAAAAATACCCTGATTTTTTAAATTTTATGTAAACACATACCGGAGAATACCGACAGATGGTGATAGTAATTCTGAATTCTCATCTGTGGAATTCTATGACGCTTAATTTTTTTTGTTAATCGCCGTTGGGGATCGAATCCACAACATTTGGCTTGCAAAGCAAACGCTTTGACCTATATTGAGCTATACCAGCCGGCAAGATTTATTAAGCACCCAAATATTTTTGTCGTACTACAGCAGAAGTCTAAGCAAGTTCGTGGGCCATCTATGTTCCTGGTGTTCTAGAACAAGGAAAAGACAATCTGAGGTTACAGAACTGTAATATGGAATTTTACGATGTCTATATGTTTGAAATATGGACCGGATATGGTAAAAAAATGCGAAATGTAAATGTGATCCACCGACATTAGATTACATGCAAAGTAACGTTTTGCCAGTACTTCAAAAAGCTATTATAAGTGAATAGTTAGAGTTGGCGAGACGCCTTTTGTCCACAACTAATTTTGATTAATATTAACTTAACTACGATATGATTTTAATGGGTTAGTGATCAGGGACACTTCTAACGAGGGGATTATAAAAAATTAAGGTTCTTCGGGTAACTAGCATGTGACCTCTGTCTGTCGTATGACAGTCGAGGGCCTGGTATCATAGCAACGTGGTATCTTTGCTGTCGAGGTGGTCGCGGCGCGGTAAACAGTGTACCGCGACTTTTAACACAGAGCTCGTAAAAAACAAACACACGAGTCGAACAAAAACAACACTGATATGACTAAATGAATAAAATGACACACTACTCGTGTTAACGAAATCTACAATGACATTGCACTTCGTTAATACAATTACTGTTTTTTTTTTTCATCATCAGCCTGTGTCCGTCCACTGTTGAACGTAGGCCTCCCGCATGAGTCTCCATCCTCTTCGATCCTCCGCCTTCCGCATCCAGGTCACTCCCGCTATTCTTCTTATGTCGTCAGTCCATCTTGCAGGGGGTCAGCCAATGCTTCGTTTGCCAGTTATTGGGCGCCATTCCAATACTTTTCTTCCCCATCGACCGTCGTCTCTTCGACAGATATGTCCTGCCCATTGCCACTTGAGTGTGCCTATTCGTTGGGTAGCATCCACTACTTGAGTTCTTCTGCGTATTTCCTCGTTTCGGATTCTATCTTTTAGCGACACTCCGAGCATGGATCTCTCCATAGCACGCTGGGTGACTTTTATTTTATGGGTAAGACTTGCTGTCAGATTCCACGTCTCTGCGCCATAAGTTAATACAGGGAGGACGCATTGGTTAAACGCCTTAGTTTTAAGGCATTGCGGAATTTTCGCTTTAAAAATGTACTTTAGTTTTCCAAATGCTGCCCATCCCAGTTGTATGCGCCTGTCGATTTCTTTTGAGAAGTTATTTCGCCCTAGTTGTATTACTTGTCCCAGATAGGTATAGTCGTTTACAACCTCTATTTCTGTTCCTCTAATGGAAATAGGATCAAAGGTCTGTGAAATATGACTATTAATCATGGCTTTTGTTTTATCCATGTTCATTTTCAGACCAATTTTGTTCGACGCTTCATTGAGGTCGTAGAGCATGTCTTGGAGCTTGTTAGGTGATTCGGCTATTAGCACTATGTCATCTGCAAATCGGAGGTGAGAAATGTACTCTCCGTTAATATTTATTCCACATTTTGTCCAGGATAGCAGTTTAAAAATATCTTCTAGGGCGTTTGTGAAGAGTTTTGGAGATATAACATCTCCTTGTCTAACACCTTTGTTTATAGAAATATTGTTAGTGCTATCATGGAGCTGGACCATCATTGTTGCAGATTTGTATAGAGATTTTATTATCTCTATATACAGATAGTCTATTTTGCAGCGTTGTAGTGAATCTAGCACTGCCGAAGTCTCGATTGAATCAAATGCCTTTTCATAGTCTACAAAGGCGAGGCAGAGTGGCTGATTTATATTCTTCGGTTTTCTAAATGACTTGTCTTAGCGTGTGGATATGATCAATTGTACTAAAGCCTTTTCTAAACCCAGCTTGCTCTCGAGGTTGAAATTCGTCAAATCGACCCGTCAGCCTGTTTGTTAAAATTCTGGAGAATACTTTATACACATGGGAAAGAAGGGAAATGGGTCGGTAGTTTTTGAGCAGTGATTTATCCCCTTTTTTGTGGAACAATATCACAATACTCGTACTCCATGTCGCCGGGGTTTCTCCATGTTCTATTACCTTGTTGAATAGTTTTTTAAGCTCTTTCAACAGAGGGGTTCCTCCTACTTTCAGAAGCTCAGATGTAATTCCGTCTTCTCCAGGGGCTTTGTTGTTCTTAAGTTGTTTTAGGGCCGATTTAATTTCGAATATACTTATATCTGGGATGTCTTCAGACCAGTGCTTTGTCAGAGTAGCCCTCTTGTCGTCCGCAGATCTGTCATTAGGACCTGGCATCGTAGATGAATACAATAACCCGTAGAAATGTTCTATTTCCTTCAGTATATCATTAAGATTTGTTGTTATCTTCCCATCGTGTGTCTTTAGTTTGAAAAGTTGGGCCTGCCCTATAGAGGTGTGTCTGCTAAATGCATTTGACCCTCGGCCTTGTGCAAAAATTTCCATGATATACTCGGTGTTTGAACGACGAATGTCGAATCTCATGGATTTTGTCACTTTTTTGTTCAGGGTATTGTAATCTTGGATGCTTCTGCTTTTACGACGTTCGTCCATAAGAGCTATCGTTTTTGTCTGAGAATTTTGACCCTTTTTCTTTTTGCACTGCTTTATGACTTTTTTGGCAGTTTCTTTAATGCTATTAATGATTCTGTCGTTAAGTTTGTTGACGTTGTCGGTGACATCACTATCTTCCAGTGCTGCGAATCGATTTTGTAGTTCAAGCTGAAAAATTTCCTCAAGCTTGCTCTGAACATTTAACGGATTACTGTTTAACTATATTTTATTATTCTGTCTCATACGTTACTTATTGTTTGTTAAACTATCAATTTAAAAAATATACTAATTTGTAATTTTAAAGTAAATTAATTATCCTGACAAAAATTAACAAATCAAAATCATTAAATAAATACATTTTTCAAAGACCGCGGTTTCGCTTTCAATGACAGCTTATTCAGCTTAAAACAGACAGACAAGCATGCCGTCAATAACATGACAGCATTGTTCATTAAATGAGATGTTTTGGACAATGCAATATATATTTTTAGCATAGTGGATAATTGCTAAAAATATATTTATTCTTAATATTATTGTTTTTTTTTCATGAAAATTAAATGTAAGTAAAAAGTTGGATGTTGAATGAAGTAAAATAAATTGAATCATAAAGCAGGTAACCCTTTTTTAAACTGTACTTTAAATTCTTCTGTTGTGCTTAATCGAATTAATTCATCTTATAACATGGCTTGTACTGTATTCACTTTAAGCCCGTATTACTAAAGATATAGTTTAAACTCATTCAGATCTGTGGACCCCCAATTACACCTTGTGAACCGCTCTTATTTTCTTCTTGACAAGAACCCCTGCCAGTCTATACAGACCAATTTGGGAACTCTTGATCTCGAGAACAAACTATATTATATATTAAGCAAGCAAGAAGAAGCATTTGTCTTGAAATAGTATTAGGTAAAGCATTTAAGTGAAGCTGATAGGAGAACAGTCTTAATTGTAGAGAATGTGATGAGGTATTAAAGGAATGTGTGGTGCTTAGTCGAACAAAAATTTTAACTGTAAAAAAACGATTTGTTTGGTATCAACATTTTGTTACTCGATTCGAGTGTCTGCAATTTTTCAGCGACCACGTTGAATAAGATTTTTTTCGCTTCGAACTATTATCGAGTAATAATTTTTTGCTCTATTTTTTATTGGTGCTAATAATAATGATTGGACAGAACATGCTGTTGTTCTAGAATTAAGTTCGGAGTCTCGGTGTTGCGTATGTTTAAGCATTGGCGCCGCAGTCGAGACTTGATAAAAAAAGAGAATACCTCTTCAGTGGCTTTCATATTACAGCATTGTATACTTTTACCATTATATTAAATATTGTTATATTTTTCTCTCTTTGTTATAAGTTTGATGTATTTAAAAACAATTTTTGAATTTAAATTTTGTCTCGTTTTATTCAAGAGTCTGATAATATAAAGTAACTTATTTCAAATGTGTATTTTTTATTTAAAATACTGTATACGTTTCATCCCTAACGAGGGTGGAAACTGCTCTTTCCTGAGTTAAAAGAAGACTTATCCTCGTATACTCAAGTTATAGAACTAGGTGGAAGCTCGTATCTTTTACGTCTTAGATGGGTATATCCGTGCTTGTCCGTGGGTACATCCATTATTTTCTATTCCAGTTAGTATCTGTGATGTATCGAGTACTCAATTCAGTTCAACTGCGATGGTGCTTCTAAATGGACTATCAGCATACACACCTCGATGTTTTTTTCAAATTCTTTTTCTCTTTTGTCAATGCCATGAGTTTTCCTCTATCTTTGACAACTGTTATTTTTATGTTTTTTTTTATTATATATTTTTTCTTCCCTTCATCTTGTTTTATATTTTTTTCACTCTTGTTATATCATGAACCGTTTTCTTTTTATTGTACCATCTGTTCTGATAAATATATTTTTAAATATGATTATACGAGAAATGAGTGTTCACCGTATGTAAAAATGTATCAATCGTAACGGGGAAGATATGAGCAAATTTAGAAAGCCCAAGCATTTCAACAATGTATACTTCATTTCAATTAACGCGACGTTTTCTGTGAAAAAAAACTATAAATTACGTCGGGTATAGCTCAACGGCCAAAGTGTTTGCTTGGCAAGCTAATGGTCGTGGGTTCATACCCGAGGGAGACTTAAGAAAATTGTTTTTTTCCGATTCTGAGCTCTAAAATAAGTGGCTCTAAGGTTTGGTGTAAATTTGAAACCTTATCTGTAAAATTCCAGTCGTAGCCTATAAATTAAAATTGGTGGCAGATGAAATTCCACGTATTCATAGTAAATGCCTGTATTAATAAGTATGATGCGTGAATGTCGGGCTGTAGTCGTTGGAGGATCAACACTCCACATGCAGCGCTTAACCATATGTAACATGGTAAGCGTCAAAGAATCCTTAAATGAGACTTCAGAATCACCATATGTCGGTATTCTCCTGTGTGTGTTTACGTAAAAAAGTTACTTTAATTATAATCACTCATTATCAGGTAAACATAATTTAGCAGAGGTTTGTAACACCTGCAAAAGACAAGTTCAAGAATACAAGTGCGGACAAAGCAGTTCGAAATACATACTAAGTAGTAAGTATTAGCTGTTGATACTCTATCGAACATATTAGATCTCGATCTGGATTACCATAAAAAACTGATATCGGCCTTGAAGGTATCAAGCCGCCCATTAGTCAGTGGTATTTCCGCCGAACACATTATTGGTTAATGAACTTAAAAAAAATAAAACTATTAATTATAAAATAAATAAAGAAACAAGTATGTTTTGTAATATACTTATTCATATACGAGTATATTACAGGTAAATTATATTTTTTGTTTAAACCATATATTTTATCTAGATTATATGTAGATTAGCGAAATTCCATGAAAAAATATTAATTCTCGAACAATTTGGATTCAGACCGAAACACAAACAATCCACTATCCATCAACTAACCCGTATCACCTCTAACATTTAAAATAAGCTTAATACAAAAATCTCCATAGGCATGATACTAATCGACCTAGAAAAGGCTTTTGATACAGTCTGGGACAATGGTTTGCTTCATAAACTATTCCTTTTAAAATCACCTTCATATTTAATCAACGTATTAAAATCCTACCTCTGTGACCGAAAATTTACAACTGTCATTAACGATTTCAAATCGTCTCTCAAACTCCTCACAGCAGGTGTTCCGCAAGGAAGCCTGCTCGGTCCTTATCTATTAAATTTGTTTATCAACGATCTTCCCACTCCCCCACGATGTGAACTGGCGCTGTATGCTGATGACATGGCCGTTCTCACTTCCCCCAAAAGACTCGACCACATAATGTCACGTCTCCAAAGAGGACTTACTTATTTCCTTGAAAAATGGAAATTAAAAGTAAACTCCAACAAAACAGAGGCCATAATATTCACGAGCAAAAGACGAAGCAATTTCCCCCCCAATATTATAACAAATTCTGGATGTACCGAATGGTCCAAAGAAGTTAAATAACCAATATTCAAACGAAAATCTCTCCTTTCACGTCATAACAAAACAATAATTTACAACTCATTAATCAAACCCATAATTACTTACTCTGCACAGACCTAGATTAATAACTCAAAAAATAACCTAACTAAACTACAGGTCATACAAAATAAAGCCATTAAAATAATTTTCAACACACCTTTAAGAACTAACCTCAAGCACCTCCATACCCAAAATAAAATCCCCACTATCCACCAACATTTTCAAAAACTAACATTAAAATTTCACTATAACACTAAAACACACTAATCCCCTGATCAGAAGGTTAGGGAAATCAATGTCTTTGTGCAGTTCTCACCATCATCAAATTTAAGCGGCTGAACTTATTAAGTTAATTTTTATTTTATCTTTTCACTGTTTCTTTATTTTTTCTGTGTTTTTTTAAATTGTAAAAGTATGTTAACTAGGTTTAAGTTTTTGCTCATGTAAAAATTATAATCCTTTTCAAGGGTTCTATAGAATATATATCGTAGTGTTTTTAGGGAATTTCATTTAATATTAACCAATAAAATTAATGTAGCTTAAGTAAAAGATAACTCTGTCTGTAAACTTAATATATATACTCAATTTATAATCTTTTATTGATATATTTACTACAAATTAATTCTTACTTCGTTCAGTTAAGTCATCTCTACAATTTTGACTATGGTGAAAAAAATTACCTGATGTTTTTTTTATTGTGAGTATAAACAACAGGAAAATATCGATAGTCGATACATAGAAGCACACAACACAAGAAGAAACCATAACAAATATCTCCAAATCGATATGACAGGCATTTTAAGGGCAGAATATCAATTTTCTATCAATTTGTATTTTTAAAATATAGAGCACTACATTTATTTATTGTAAATATATATTTTATTTTTTTAAGGAGTTACACTGTGTATGGATGGTAAGTAACAGTAACACTGCGAATGGATGGAATTGTAACAGGCATTTTGAGGTTAAGGGTTCGGTTTCACGCTAATCAATGGTATTTATAGATGTGTTACCGGGTGGTATTCACGAGACAACTTTAGTTTACCGCTAATTATGATTTATAATCTCAAGTAAGGAATTTACAGTTGAGTGATAAGTCGCACACAAGAGTTTAATATAGCTTATAAATAAATGAAAAATCTTTATTATTTTAATATTTATTAGAGGATTGAGCCACCTCGTAAGTACAATAAAATCCAGATTTGCCCGACGCTCCCGATGTCCAAACATCCGATCTCTTTAAAAACACTGATTTGAACATTCAAAATACTTCACTACTGCAGTGCTGTCTATGCGAATTCGCGGCGTCTTGCGCTATAGGCTCCTGGGAACTGTCTATATTCCCATGAGGACCTTTAGGATACAAGTATTTTGGGACATATATAATCTAAGCTCATAGAAATGTGAAACAATTTGTGGTGTCCATATGCTCCAAACATGTAGGGGATATGTTAAAAAAGGGGGGGGGGCATAAAATTTGCTACCTATAAGCAAGCGTAATCAAGCGCTTTACTTCTATGTCTTGATGACAAATTTTCCAAGAATGACATACACTGGCGATGGAATGATTTAAATATATTATACAAAAGCTCTTGTGATATACATAGCGATAATGGATATAAAAGCATGTAAGTTAAAAACATCCGGAGCCTGCGGCTAAAATCTCACGACGGTTGACCGATACGGAAGTGTACCTTTGGCCTACTTTTGTTAGTACGGGATAATCGACACCCTTCATATTCAAACACATATTGTATTGCCGACGTATCAACTATGCATACACTTGATATTTTAAGAATATCATAGAGACGACAGGAAAATAATAGACAATCCCAAATCCACGTCAGATCTTGATCATCATTCCGGAAATCTTCTTATTCTTACTCTAAAAATAAGTTGTGGCTTACTTGCCAAAGCTGGATGTACGAGTATCTAGTTTTATGACGCTGGAAACCTTGCCATTTATTTTCATGCTATGACACTGATGATTTTTTTAGGTACCGTATTTATAGGTAAAACAAACATCATAGAAGCCTCTCTATTAATTTGAACCCCACTATCAATTAGAACCTCACATGCAAATATTATGAAAATAACTTTAAATACAAAGACAGCTTTGTCGCAAACAAGGTTTTGCTACTAAACATATTTTAGAAATCAAATATATATAATTAAATTAACAAATATAAATAAGTTCGTAAGTTTTCACGGCCACATTTGGAATTATGGCTTTTCAGCTTAGTCGTGTGCAGCAAATTTCTTCTGACCAATATTTCGACCGCTATTACAGGGTCATCTTCAGTTTTCAAAAACATAAAAATTGACAATCCTATAGAAGTATAGACGATCCCTACAATGGCGATTGAAATATTCATCAGAAACAATTCGCTACACACGGCTTAACCCAAAAGCCACAAATTCATCAAATAAAAACATATTTAGGATTCCTCATATGACATAACGTAACATGTTGTTAATTTTGATAGTGGAATAATAATTATTATTGTAAGAATTATTTTATTTCACTTTTATATCACAGAAACGTTATAAAACAAAACAGCGAATTTATTCGTAAGTCGACCCTTAGTCCTAGGTAGCTCATTATTTAATATGTTTCATGGTCCTAAGTACTTTGGTTACAAGTTGAAAAGCGCTGTCTTGATCGACGAATAAGGAAACTATCAATCCAAATCCTGTACGAGCTCGATAATGATAATTATAATGGAGTAGACAGCGCCTGTGTAGTGTGGTGAAGGTTGCGGCCGGTCGCCAACACGTTGATTTACTCAAAGTATAAAAATGTTCACGGAAAAGGGCCGACACTTCCGAGACTAGGAAGTCGCATTCTATGAAAAACATTCGTGATTAATCACCGGTATAAAGATATGTAATCAAACAAAGGTGAAGCAAGTCACTAAGCTACTAAGACAAGTGCTCTTGTGATCGATGTAAAGATCGATTTTAGGTTGGGGCCAAATAGTTCAAGCCTCAGAAGTGGTAGGATATCATCATCAATACCATATCCACTCCTTTGACTGGAGCATAATATCGTCAGTGTCACGACCTATCGTTCACAGATAATTCGTCCAGAGACTCATCGGAAACGATGGGACAACTGGCGCACTGATGTCTCGCTAACCTAACCTTTTTTTTTATGTAAACGCATGCAGGAGAGCACAACCGGTCAAGACCAGTGCACTCTATGACGCTCAGCCAGGGAGGCTGGACGCTGCATGCGGGAAACGTGTGTTGTGTTCGTGTTTGTGTGTGGGTTGGGGAGATTGCAAGTGTATATTTATCTGTTTCTTGAAGAGATCCAGATTGTAGGAAGGAGGAAACACAGACGCTGGAAGAGCATTCTATAGCTTACCGGTGGCATTAAGGAAGGAACTTTGGAAGCTGCCAGTTCTTGGTCGACATATATTAACCGTGTATGGATGTTCGGCAAGTGTAAGACGAGTTTGTCGGCTGTGAGTGGGTGCAGGAGGAATTAGTTCTTTAAGTTCCGAAGAGCAGTGACCGTGGTAATAACGGTAGAAAAGACTAAGAGAACCAACCTTACGTCTGTGTTCCATTGATTGTAGATTAGACGTAAGGGTGTCATTGTTTATCAAACGAATTGCTCTTCTTTGAACTGAGTCAATTAAGTTTAGAAGGTATTTTGGGGCTCCAATCCAAAGGTGACTGCAGTATTCAAGGATAGGTCGGATTTGTCCTTTATATAGAAGAAGAAGTTGTTTATCGTTGAAATACCGACGTGATCTATATAATACATCTAGTTTTTTGGAAGCGAGACCATCTTTACACTTAATTGACTCGTAATATTTGACATTATTCGATATTGATAATCCAAGCATGTTGATGAAGCTTGCTTTTGGAAGAGAACAACCGTTGAAAGATACAGGATCCCTAGCAGTCTTCTTGGTGGAGAAAGTACATGATTGGGTTTTTGAAATGTTGAAACTGACGAGGTTGAGGTCGCCCCATCGTGAAACCCTTTCAAGAGACATGTTCATCTTCTCCACCAGAGATTCCCTAGCAGCAGATAGTTCCGAATGTTTCGGAGGTTTATGGAAGATTAATAATAACCTAACCTAACCTACCCGAAAGATTTGTCCAGTGATTAAAGGCCGTTTGCAGTTTAAAAACTCGTAAAAAGCGCAGAATTTAAGAGTAACTGCAGCACTACCTCACTTCAAACCGAGGCGTACTAATTAACAGGGCAGTGTTGTTTGGTACATAGTTTGTTGACAAAAGCGTTAATATTCAGGTGGATGGAGAAGCCACTGCGTATTGTGTAAAGTTGTTCTCAGTCAGAAATCTATGAATCCTTCAAAACGCAAACTTCGCTATAAACACATTCAGAACACACTAATAAAGTATCATCAGTCACGGAGGGCTACCTAAGATCCAATATCCCCTCTAGTCAGTGTTCTACCATCTTCAACCTGCTTCTCATAGATACTATTTTTTTAAAACACATCCATCTATCCCACAAACCTATATATAGTATTGTGGCTTTTAGGTTTAGCCGTGTTTTGCGAATTGGATGAAGCTAATTCGCCACACACGGCTGAAATCCAAAAGCCAAAATATCAAATCTTGCCGTGAAAACCTAAGAGTCCTATATATATTTTATGTAAACACATACAGGAGAATACCGATGTGGATATTGATCCGCCAACCTCATAGACTGCAGTCCAACTCGCGTCACGAGTTCATGCGTCATCCTTATTATTACAGGAATTTACTATGAATGGTTGGTCTTCATGAAAACGTGCGATATACGGGGGCGGATTGTATTTCCCATCGATTCACAAAAGGCTCTCAACCTGCAACGATTTCTCTTTCTATGAGTATCTGAAGGTTAACGTTATCGGCGACGCCAATTTATACATTGAAAAATATTTTTGAAATTTCAATTGATCTGATGAAAGATCAGATAAAAATAAACTATATTGCAAACAGAGAAGATGTTAAGTGGTGTTCTTTGCAACGCGACCTCGGTCCAGATCTAGTTTGTTACGAACCATCGCATGCGACCTTAACTCTAGACCATAGGTTCCCAAACTTGTTTCACTCGTGGACCCCTTGACACGATTTTCGGTTATCCGTGGACCCCCTGATCATCATCATCATCATCATCATCAGCCTGTGTCCGTCCACTGTTAAACGTAGGCCTCCTGCATGAGTAGGCGTCCCGCATGAGTTAGGCCTCCCGCATGAGTTAGGCCTCCCCCTGATGATATTGTGGCTTTTCGGTTGAGCCGTGTGTGGTGAACTTCTTTCAACCACCATGGCAGGGGTCTTCTTCAGGATTAATAATTTATTTAGTTTTAAGTTGGTTTATTCAGATTATACATTTTTTATCTTTAAAAAATATATAATCTGAATAAACCAACTCAAAACTAAATAAATTTATTAATCCCGAAGAAGACCCCTGCAATGGCGGTCGAAATATTGGTTGAAGGAAGTTCACCACACACGGCTCAACCCAAAAGCCACAATATCACTTCAGGTACATATCCTTGTTCTCATTGTTATGTGACGACGTCAGTTCTGTTTGTTAATAGTTTTTAGAACTTTTTTACCTTTTCGATCACTTTTTTTATATCAGTGATCGCTTTAATTTCCCGAGGCAGACTATTGAAGTTTACTACTCCATTATATTTGTAACAATTTTGTAAATTAAAATTGTAACGAACCCAATCATAATTTACGATCTGTTACAACTAAGCGAAAAATAAATGCATTTAATGGGAGGGATGAACTTGATGATTTAATAATAGTTTTTCAACATTTGGCATCAATTTCGTGAGATTTAATCTCAAATCTCCTCGTTTGATGATATCCAGTTTGTTTCTTTTTTTGTTATGAGATTGGCAACTGCACTGAAACCCCTTTCTACTAGGTATGACGATGGAAAAGCAAGTAAAAACTTTCTCGTAATATTCCACAATGCGGGATAAGTGACAGGTATGTCTTTTGAAGCCAGAATTGCTGATATCCTTTATTAAACTGTGCTTTGAGTTCTTCGTTAGTTGATATTCCGATTATTTCCTCTTGTAATATGACATTTGTTTCTTCAATGTCACCACCATATGGATTTATTATCCACTATGGTATTACCATAGTCAAAATATCCTCAAACCTTGTTTCAAAGTCTGAATATAGGGCATTTAAATGTTGAACGTAGGTTGAAACATCGTCTTCCTGGCAACTTATCTGTGACAGATTGGGGAACTGGGAAAATTCGCCCCGTCCAATATTTTGTTTCCTTAGCTTTATTCTGGCAAGAAACGCTGAAATGATGGACTTTGTTTGAATCAAATTAAGACTGTCACCTTGTAATTGCAAGTTAACCGCATTAAATTTAGCAAACAAATCTGTTAAATAGGCAATGTCCGTTTTCCACATCATTAAGTTTTCTTTTAAAATTCTATCTTTATCATCCAGAAACTCTAAAATAGTGTCAAAGAGAGCAAAAAATTTTGTCAAGCACAATCCTTTCGACAGCCAGCGCACTTTGGTGTGAAGGAGAAAATGATGAAAGTTCTCATCATTTTCGTCACACAATAACCGCGTATGCAACGCATTGATTCGGATTCGGTTTACAGCATCAATGACTAATTGAAGAGATTCATGCAATCTAATATTCAGATTTTTAGCAACCAAATGTTGTCGATGAATGACACAGTGTATTGCTAACACACCGGGTACATTTTGTTTTAAATAGCTTATAAAGCCACGATAACGCCCAACCATGGCAGGAGCTCCATCTATAGCAACTGACATAATATTTGACAAGGGAATTTCTTTTTCTGTGAAGTAATTCTTCAAAACATGAAATATTGATTCGCCTTTAGTGTCGGTTGGTAAAGTTCTCGCAAATAGCAGTTCTTCGTGGATTTCTTGATCCATAATAAAACGAGTATATGCCAATAATAATGCTTCATTATCAGGTTAAGTTGACTCATCCAGCTGTAGAGAGAAATGAGTCGTTTGCAAATAATTACACAAGAAACTTTCAATATCATAACTCATTTCATCAATACGTCTTTGAGCTGTGTTGTTGCTTAAAGGAATTTTGTTAATTATATCAGATGCAGGTTGGTGTAAAACAGTTTTTAAAACCTCTTCGACTGCTGGCAAAATTAACTTTTCTCCGATAGTATGCGGTTTTCCAGATTTTGCTATAAGTAACGATATATTGTACGACGCCCGCAAACCATCATCGTTTCTTTTTTGACGTCGAGCCGAACATTTCGTTTAGCGAAGGTACCATCACTTTATTTTTGAGTGTTTGAAAGTATTCCAAATCTTTATCTGTTTTATCAGGGTGACATCTTTTCAGGTAAATCTCCAGCTTGGATGGTTTCATAGATTCATTGGTTAAAACTTTGTTGCATAAAAGGCACAAAGGCAATTGTTTGTTCGACTGTGATGGAATGAAGCCAAACTTCAAATAATCGACATTGTACTGTCTACATTTCTTTTTAGATTTGGCCATGTTTAGTATCAGTTATCTGTTGACAAAATAATTATATATACAAATTAGACATAGCAATAATAAAATCATTTTAAATATACGGAAATATTAAAATATCGATTGTTTAAAAGTTAACTATTGAGGAGTGTGTGTATATTTGAATATTAAACTTACATTACGAGAGTTGATGGAAGACTGGGGGCGGGGCAGGGGCAACTGCTCATGTCTTATTAGTCGATCTTATATATATATACGATCCTATAACCCAAAGTACAATGGTATAGCTTTGTGGCTTAGTATCGCAAAATATAAGTATACTTAAATTAATCAACTTGTAAAGAACAGAATAACAAGAGCGAGTTATAGGTCAATACAGTAGGTATTAAAGATAGATTCTGTGTCCCAATTGTAAACTACCCTTGTTTATATACCCATGGACCAAATAACGTCAGTCTCGCCTTTCTTGATTTTGGCGACAGGCACATTTTTATTGTTTCCTGACCTAAATAGAATTTCAGAAAAAGGGCAACTTTTATTTATTTATTGTTTTACAATAGCCAAGCTATCTCGTAAAAACATACGTGATAATCGTGTGAACACATAGTGCCTTGTCTGAATCTTGAAAATCCATGTTTTCCCATGGTCAATTATATGTGGCATGTTCACGGGTTGGAAGACAATCTGCGTTATTTGTTCTTGCGCCATAATAAAACAAAAAATGTCGTCTATCACAAGGTGATTCACTGAAGAGTGCAACCCATGCACAAAAATACATGGCCAATAAAGAATCATTAAAATACTAGGATTCAAATCATTGCAAATTAAGGGACTGAAGAAGAACAATTGCACCTGGACGTATCGAAGAACGAGGATTTAATCCGACATTCAAGGTATTTATTTATTTATTTTTGTACTTACACACAATATAATTAACAGAATAACATACTACACTTATTACTTTGAATTATGTATGCTAATTCTAAAAAAAAGTGTTTATAAATCAGTAATATTGTCTTTGCTTTTGATACTATAGATACAAGGACAGATTCACCATCGAATCGGATCATTCCAACCTCTCGAAGATGCAAAGCATAAATTTGTACAAATATACTTCAATGACAATATGGAGGAAGAACTTGATCGACGTCTACAAAGTCGTGATCAGAGCGGATAAACGACCATCTGGTACACTCGTCGTGATACTGGGCAACTACAACAGATATCTGAAACACGTCGTTCATATGACACGTTGCAATACCCACTGATGTTTTGGCAAGGAGAAGATGGATATTATTTCAATATCAAAATGAAAAATCCATTGAATGGTGCGTAATCAATATATATATAATCAAAATCGTAGTTTTGATTCCGTCATGACATACATTTTACAGTGCTTGGTTTTGCTTTATGTTTCCAATAAAAGACCAATTACACTGCTTATTACCAGGAAAATAACAGACTTAAAGATTAAGATGTTTGTTTAGAGAAAATTGGACAAATAACCGGCAAACGATTTAAAATCATTTAGCTTCACCCCTTTATAATTATGCTACAAATATGGATGTTAGCTTAACATACAAAATAGCAAATCTATTGTCTTAATTTCAGGTGAAGAAACTACCAAGAAGGTTAGCTCGCCGAATTATTACGCATATCGTTTGATTATTCGTTGAAATGCTGACAACTACTTACTGAAGTTTCGTCGATTACTGCAATAGAATTCAACCAGACCAAATATATGATATCATATGTGCCGAAAAATTCAACTTAATAAAATCCAAAATCTGCTCATTTTTTGCCTTTCGGGTGAAACAAAGTTCACCGGGTCAGCTAGTAAAATATATATATACATATACATAATTCAGTTGACACAGTATCTTTGATCACGGATATATATACAATTAATATAATAAGATATAAATACTTCATATACCCATTTAATATCTGAAGTCAATATCAATAAATCATGCTCATAATGACTGGCAAACGGAGTAGAAGTGACAAAAAAAGAGAAGTGCCATAGATTTAGAAATGAAACTTTAAATAATTTAACAATATGAGTGTGGTAAAAGAGTGAAGGACATAGCTCGGGATCTACACTTATCACATTCAACGATCTCTACAATTTTGAAGAATAAACTAAGTATCAGTGAAGCTGTTAAAAGAGCAATATCCATAAAATCTACAATAATAACAACATCAAAAAACTTGGACAAATTTACGAAATGAAAAAACTATTATTGATTGGGATGGAAGATTTGATAAAAAAACGAATCCCCCTTAGCCTTGTGACGATAAAGACAAAGGCGCTGAATCTTTTTGAAAACCTAAAATTAAAGGAGCAAACTAACTACGAGCAAACATTTACTGCTATTAATGGTTGGTTTGCGAGATTCAGAAAACGGGCGAATTATCAAAATGTGAAAATAAGTGGAGAGGCAGCTAGTGACGATTACATGGCTGCTGAAGATTTAATCCATACATTTGACGCAATGATTAGGAAAAAAGGATACATCAAAGAACAAATTTTTATGTTGACGAAACCGCGCTCTATTGGAAGAAAATGCCTCAAAGTACCTACATGCACCAATGGCCTGGAACTCGCTACCGGAAAGCATAAGAGAGCTTAAAGCGGAGGCATCCTTCAGAAGCAGACTCAAGACCCACCCTTTTACTCAGAGAGGCAAAGAAGCGCTTTTGGAATGATCATTCCGTACTAAAAGAGCGCTATACAAATACTAATATAATAATAATAATACATCGATAAGGAAGAAAAAAGTTTGCCAGGCTTCAAGGCATTTAAGGATCGTTTTACACTTTTATTGGGTGGCAATATTGCTGGTTATAAATTGAAGCCATTAATGATTTATCACTCTAAAAAATCCGAGAGCCCTTAAAGGAATCAATATCGATATGTTACCACTATATTACCATTCAAACAAAATAGCGTGGATGACACAATTTATTTTTGAAGACTGGTTTTTGAATTTATTTATTCCAGAAGTAAAACAATATTGTAATCAGAAAGGAATTCCATTCGATATGCTTTTAACACTAGACAATGCATCAGGACATCCACCACATATTGGAAATTTACATCCTAACGTTAAAGTCGTGTATTTACCTCCTAATACCACCAGTATTTTGCAACCCATGGACCAAGGAGCTATGGCCACATTTAAAGCCTATTATTTAAAAACTACATTTGTCCAAGCAATAGTAGCGCTTGACGAGGGAAAAACGTTTTAAAAGCTGACCCTAAAGGTAATGCCTGACGGCGATACACCGGGGTCGGTAGAGGCACTGGGAGGCAATTTGTAGCGGGTATGGTCCTCCCTATGACGAGGAACGAGTCCCGCACAGGCCTATCGGGTGCCATTCTCAAGGCGCGACGCGTACAGACAAGGTACGGGCGTTATTTTCAGGGCGTTGTTGGGTATCGTGAATAAATCATTTAAAGCCTTCCAGTATAATCAAAAAAAAAAAAAAAGTCTCAATTTGAAAAATAAAATGAAATTGAACACACTACAAATCTCATTGTAGGGCTTTGCAAGAAACTTGATATTAATATTGATCGTGAAGACTTAGACCAACTTATAGAATATGATTCGGAAGATCTTACTAATGAAGAATTATTATGCATCGAAAATGAAAGGGTTGAAGAAGAGACCAAAAAAAATAAAATTATCATGGAATCTCCAAAAAAATTTGTATTGAAAGAAATGGAAGCAGCGTTCTTTCAAATTAACTAAGCAATGCAGAAATTTGCAAAAATGGATTTGGATAACTAAAGATTTTTGAGTATAAGCCGCCGTATTCAGGAAGATCTTGCTTGCTACAAAGAAATATACGGGGAAAAAAAACAACAAACAACTCAATTAAAATTGGATATGTTTTTTAAAAATACTACTACTGCTTCTTCTTCCACTACTGTTGATGATTGTATGTCAAGCCAATGGATTGTACTTATATAAGTCCAGATGACGAAACACTTTAAATATTAGTGAAGTAATTATTTTACTTATTATTGATGTAAATATTTTAGATATTAATAAAGTAAATATTTTATTTTGCATTATCTATTATATAAAAATAAGTCGGGTTTTCCTTCCTGACGCTATAACTCCAGAACGCACGAACCGATTTCCACGGTTTTTCATTCGTTGGAAAGGTATCAGGCTCCGTATCATTTATAGCAAAGAAAATTAGGAAAAAATTTAAGAGAGAGGCAGGAAAACAGGGAAAAACATTTTTCACACACAGCGCCATCTCTAATACATAGCAATGTACTACTTGGTAGGTGGTGTGTGACTTCTAAGATGGCGCCGGTGCGTGATACATTGTTTGACAGCTACGCTTAGTACTCTGCTTAGTGAATTTCATGTGACATTTATTATGCGCACGTTCTTTCAAACGCTAAAAAAAACGGTATTGTGTTCACTGTGAAATTGTGAAATTGAGGTTAAGGTGAATTTAACTTTAAATGCACGATCCACATAATTTTGTGAAATTGAGGTTAAAGTTATTCGTTTCCTAACAGTTCAATTGGAAACCATCAAATCAACCACGCGTATTGTGCAAATTTTTATTCAATTTCAACAGCAGGAATTTGTCCTTAAGGTGGTAAGTTGAACTGTGTAAATTATGTGGATCGTGCATTTGAGGTTAAATTCACCAGTCTGTCCGTAGTCCAAGATGCCGAGAGAACGACGTGCGAACATCGGCCACCGCACTAGACATGCAAGCCAGCAAAGAGTGTATTCACAGAACTTAAGCGAAGAAAGACAAAATATAATAAGAGAAAATGCCAGATTGAGACAACGCGTGAGCACACGAAGATCATTAGTATCATACAATCGCTTGGCATTCCATTATGATCCCACTGCAAACTACAGTGATGATGACAATTTAGATATTGGACCAATGACGACTGTATGCCGATATTGCAATGCGTTAAAGTTCAAAAGAGAAACGGCTGGATTGTGCTGCGCAAGTGGAAAAGTCAAACTGGATCCATTACTTACACCACCACAGCCACTGAAACCATTGTTCGATGGAACTGATCCCGATTCCAACCATTTTCTTCAACGCATCCTTGAATACAATAACTGCTTTCGCATGACTTCCTTTGGAGCTAATATCATTCGAGAAGGAGAAGACTTCATGCCGACTTGCAAGGTAAAAGATACAACACACACAACCAATCACTCACACTAATCAAAAACACAAAAAAAAATGCAACACATAACAACTACACATACACCACACACTACACTATCACACGATCAGAAGTCACACCGTATTCTTTAACAAATGATTGTTTGCCATTACAGATACAAGGACAAATATATCATTTGCATGGTTCAATGGTGCCAACACCAGATGAACCGCATCAATTTCTGCAAATATATTTCATTTCGTCGATGGTGGATCAGCTGAATGTGCGGTGCAATATACAGGAAACACGACAGTTAAAGAGACGAATTATTGAACAGTTGCAAGCATTTTTTCACGCTAATAACACTGTGGTTATAATTTTCAAAACATCATTGGAACGAATGCCATCGAATACGCACAAATTTGTCATAAGAGCGGATCGTACCCCAACAGGTGAACATGTGCGAAGATTCAATGCACCCACCGTTGATGATGTTGTTGCAATTGTTGTTGGCGATCCAACTACATCACGAGACATTGTCGTTCAGCGAAGAAGCAATATCATGCATCGTGTAAATGAGACACATCGTTTGTACGATGCGTTACAATATCCAATCATTTATTGGCAAGGGCAAGACGGATACGACATCACGTTGAAGATGGTCGATCCAATTACAGGTACAATATTCACACTCTAATTATTGCTATTATTGGTTTCCATTAACAATCCATTTAATTTTGCATTTTCAGGCGTATCAACGAACAAAAATCTAAGCGCAATGAATTACTATGCGTATCGTATGATGATTCGTACATATGAGGAGAATGTCATTCTGGAGTGCCGTCGGCTATTCCAGCAATTCGCTGTCGACATATATGTCAAAGTCGAAACCGAACGTTTAGCGTTCATCCGATTCAATCAGGCAAAGCTACGATCTGAGGACTATATACACTTGCGTGATGCTATTCATTCAGATGGTAATGTTCACAATATTGGACGCCTGACGATTCTCCCATCATCTTATATCGGAAGCCCACGCCACATGCACGAATACGCTCAAGACGCCATGACGTACGTGCGAAATTATGGAACTCCGAATTTATTTATTACGTTCACATGCAATCCGAAGTGGACGGAAATTAAACGAGAGTTGGAATCTTTCACAACAAAGCCGTCGTGCAACTAGGAATCGAAACATTGCGAATGAAAGGACTGAGGAAAAACAATAACACGTGGGCGTATAGAAGAACGATAATCCGACATTCAAGGTATTTATTTATTTATTTTTGTACTTTTGTACACACAATACAGTAACAAAATAACATACTATACTTATTTCTTTGTATTATGTATGCTAATTCTAAAAAAAGTGTTTATAAATCAGTAACAATGTATTTGCTTTTGATTTTGTAGATACAAGGACAAATTCAACATCAAATCAGATCATTGCAACCTCTCGAAGATGCACAGCATATTTTTTACAAATATACTTCATGGGCAACATGGAGGAACAACTTGATTGACGTCAAGAAATCAATGCAGGAATGAAATGACCAATTGTTCAAGATCTGCAGCAACTACTTCATGAACATCATGCGTTGGTCAGGCTTTTCAAGAGTGCTTTGGAGCGCATGCCAAATGATGACTACAAAGTCGTGATCAGAGCGGATAAACGACCATCTGGAACACACGTCGGGATACTGGGCAACTGCAACAGATATCCGAAACACATCGTTCATATGACACGTTGCAATACCCACTGATGTTTTGGCAAAGAGAAGATGGATATTATTTCAATATCAAAATGAAAAATCCATTGAATGGTGAGTAACAATATCATAGTTTTGATTCCGTCATGACATAAATTTTTCAGTGCTTAGTCTTGCTTTAGGTTTCCAATAAAAGACCGATTAAACTGCTTATTATCACCAGGAAAATAACAGACTTAAATATTAGGGTCTGTTTGTATAGAGAAAATTGGACAAATAACTGGCGACCGATATATAATCATTTATATTAACCCCTTTATAAATAAACTAAAAATATAGATGTAAACTTTACATACAAAATAGCAAATCTATTGTCTTAATTTCAGGTGAAGAAACTACCAAGAAGGTTAGCTCACCGAATAATTACGCATATCGTTTGATTATTCGTCGAAATGCTGACAACTATTTGCTGCAGTTTCATCGATTACTGCAACAAAATTCAACCAGACCAAATATATGATATCTTATGTGCCGAAAAATTCAACTTAATAAAATCCAAAATCTGCTCATTTATTACCCTTCAGGTGGAACAAAGTTCACCGGGTCAGCTAGTTAAATAAGTATAAATATAACAATAAAAAAATATAAATAAATACACATGTTATATTTTAATATGTAATTTTTTATTTTATATCCCCATTAGCATGAGTTAGAAGAAATCATGCTAATAGGGTAATCATGCTAATGGAGGAGTAGTAAAAGTATTTTTTTTTTTATGTAAACGCATGCAGGAGAGCACAACCGGTCAAGACCAGTGCACTCTATGACGCTCAGCCAGGGAGGCTGGACGCTGCATGCGGGAAACGTGTGTTGTGTTCGTGTTTGTGTGTGGGTTGGGGAGATTGCAAGTGTATATTTATCTGTTTCTTGAAGAGATCCAGACTGTAGGAAGGAGGAAACACAGACGCTGGAAGAGCATTCCATAGCTTACCGGTGGCATTAAGGAAGGAACTTTGGAAGCTGCCAGTTCTTGGTCGACATATATTAACCGTGTATGGATGTTCGGCAAGTGTAAGACGAGTTTGTCGGCTGTGAGTGGGTGCAGGAGGAATTAGTTCTTTAAGTTCCGAAGAGCAGCGACCGTGGTAATAACGGTAGAAAAGACTAAGAGAACCAACCTTACGTCTGTGTTCCATTGATTGTAGATTAGACGTAAGGGTGTCATTGTTTATCAAACGAATTGCTCTTCTTTGAACTGAGTCAATTAAGTTTAGAAGGTATTTTGGGGCTCCAATCCAAAGGTGACTGCCGTATTCAAGGATAGGTCGGATTTGTCCTTTATATAGAAGAAGAAGTTGTTTATCGTTGAAATACCGACGTGATCTATATAATACACCTAGTTTTTTGGAAGCGAGACCGGCTTTACACTTAATTGACTCGTAATATTTGACATTATTCGATATTGATAATCCAAGTATGTTGATGGAGCTTGCTTTCGGAAGAGAACAATCGTTGAAAGATACAGGATCCATAGCAGTCTTCTTGGTGGAGAAAGTACATGATTGGGTTTTTGAAATGTTGAAACTGACGAGGTTGAGGTCACCCCATCGTGAAACCCTTTCAAGAGACATGTTCATCTTCTCCACCAGAGATTCCCTAGCAGCAGTTAGTTCCGAATGTTTCGGAGGTTTTTGGAAGATTATACTCTCATGGACAGTGCTGTCGTAACAGTGAATGTTTGCGCATTGAAGCAAATCATTCACATGCAGAAGGAAAAGAGTGGGCGACAGCACAGAGCCCTGTGGAACTCCTGAGTTGATTTTATGGCAGGAAGAAGAAAAGCATGACTACGACAGTGATGATGCTTCGATCAATCAAGATGTTTTCAATCCTTGAGCACAGGGAGGGAGTTGGTCCATAAGACGGTAATTTATTCACCAGACCGCGATGCCAGACTCTATCGAACGCCTTGGAGATATCCAGGGCAACAGCTTGCGTTTCTCCATAGCATTCGACGGATTTCCGCCAAACATGTGTGACATATGCCAAGAGATCGCCGCACGATCGACTACGGCGGAAGCCATATTGCCGATCGCACAGAAGATCATTCTTCTCCAAGTAGTTTAGAAGTTGGCTGTTAATTAAACGTTCCATCACTTTGGAAAGTAGTGATGTGATGGCTATTGGGCGATGGTTTGTGGGGTCACTTAAGTCTCCTTTTTTGGAACTGGGTGAACAAGGGCTTTTTTCCATCCCTGGGGAACAATACCACATCTAAAGGACAATCTGAAAAGTTTGGGGAGCACAGGAATTATGTACATATGTACATATTTTGTATGAAATTCGACTTACGACCAATTCGAATTACGACCAAAATCCAGGAACGTATCTCGGTCGTAAGTCGAGGACAACCTGTATTGTCAGTTGATAACCTTTATGTTATATAATTATGCAGTTTCATCAAGTATTGTCAGTTGATAACCTTAATGTTACATAATTATGCAGTCTCATCAAGCATTGTCAGTTGATAACCTTAATGTTATATAATTATGCAGTTTCATCAAGTATTGTCAGTTGATAACCTTAATGTTATATAATTATGAAGTTTCATCAAGTATTGTCAGTTGATAACCTTAATGTTATATAATTATAACTAATAATAGCTGCGTCTCCTCCTGCATCTAGTCATAGAGTCATCCCGCCCATCACCCTCCTCAACAATAGATCCTTTGTTCCGCTGAGAGGTTGCGGTCCTTCCACAAACCGTGAACCTGGTGTTGACAGATTATTTTCTGTCCACGTTTGGTCTGTTTGTCCCAGTACCTCCGAAGATGCTCTGAAAGAATATATTCTAAGCAATTCTATGTTAAATAGTGTCTTCGTTAGAAAATTAAACACCATCCGCACTCACTTTTCTTCGTTCAAAGTATCTTGTCCTGAGTCGGCTGGCTCGATCCTGCTGGATGAAAGGATCTGGCCCAATATGGTGAATATCAAGCCTTGGGTCCAGGTGACTCGCCAGCGCCAGGCTCCTACATCCTGACTGCCTCACAGCATGATGTTCTACCAGAACGTTCGTGGGCTTAATACTAAGCTTGCTATGTTTCTGCAAAACGTCATGTGCAGTACACATACGTTTTTCGCTCTCACCGAGACCTGACTTAAGCCAAATATTTATGACCCGGAAGTTTTTGGTAACGAATTTCTTATTTTTCGTTCCGACCGCGGCACTCGTCGCGGTGGTGGGGTTGCCCTGGCTATCCGCCACGATCGAGTTAGCCATGGCTCTAGGTTGTATTTAGATGACAGTGGTTTTGTTAAAATCTCACCGTTGGATTATATATTTTGCAAAATCTACCTACCGATGTCTAACAAGCCACTGTATATTGTTGTTATTTATGTACCACCCAATACGGCCACTTTTTATTATGATCTGTTTTTCTCAGCAATCTGTACTTTTTTAAACTCGGTTCCAAATTACTACTTTTTGTGTGTCGGGGATTTCAATCTTAATTCAGCTCCTCGGTCTGTTTCTCTAGTTATTGATAACTTCACTAATAGATTGAACCTCGAGCAGCATTCCGAAGTGGTTAATTGTAATTTTGGAACCTTTGACCTAATTTTTTCCAATCTTCCATCATGTAGTGTTTCCAAGTCCCTTGAACCCCTTGTCCCTGAAGATACCTACCATCCCTCCCTCGATATCCTTCTTAACCTCAAACCCATTCCTCCAACTCGAGTCATACCGTCAGATGGTATTGCTAGAACCTGTCCCCGATGGAACTTTAAATATAATCAATCTAACTTTTACAATCTCTTCAAGAACCTTAACGCCACTGATTGGAGTGGCTTATATTTAACTGAGAATGTCGAAGATACAACTAACATGTTTTATAACCTCATGTTTAATGACTTCGACAACTCCTTCCCTCAAATACCTCCATCCCCTCCCTCGCTAACTCTTCGGGTGCATCGATAAAACTACTTTTTATGTATTCGCCGTCTGTCTTTCCGACCACTGTAGAAAAGACTGTTCACAATCAACGCGACTGGTACATGACTGCTGTTAATGCCAACCAGACTTGTTGAAACGCGCGAGTCTCCCCCGCGCCGCGTACCCGGCAGTCGTCAACCGACCGATAAGTCACCACCGCACGTACACCTCGGAGCGCAGGTACCGCGCGCCGCTCCAAAAGTAAGGTAAGGGTTTTATGGCCGGTTTACATTGGTCAAGTATTTAGCAAAGTAGGTAAGTACAGTGAGCAAGGACAGTGGTGTGAACCGATTGAACATTGGTGAGTCTATTCTAGTATATTGTGTAGGGGTTTATTCTCTCGGCGCGATGTACCTGCCCAGGCCCGTGGATATTTGTGCCAGAGCCGCACTCAAGGAGCTAAAGAGACGCATGCGGCTCCGGAGCCGCACTTTGCCGACCCTTGGGCTAGACTAAACGAAGATTCTAATACGGTGTTTCATGCAAGTAACGGCTGGTTTTCAAAATTTAAAACAAGGTATTCTTTACACAATATTAAATTCACTGGAGAATCAGCTGATGCGGATGAAGATGCTGCAAAAGACTTTATTCTGTCATTGTCCAAAATTATTGAAGATGAAGAATATACCTGTAGTCAAATATTCAATGCAGATGAGACTGGTTTATTTTGGAAGAAGATGCCTAATCGTACATTCTTATCAAAGGACGAATCAGTTGCCCCGGTCATAAACCGCAGTAAAAACCGATTGACATTGCTTCTAAGTGGAAATTTAGCTGGTGATTTAAAATTGAAGTCAATGTTAGTTTATCAAGTAGAAAATCCTAGAGCATTGAAAGGGAAAAATAAAAAATTGCTTCCAGTCATTTGGAAATCCAATAAAAAAGCCTGGATTACTGCTTTAATATTTAAAGATTGGTTCACTCCACATTTCGCACCAGCAGTAAAACATTATTGTGAAGTTAATAATATACCATTTAAAGCATTATTAATCTTAGATAATGCTCCAGGACACCCAAAATTTCTACAAAATTTATACCCAGAAATCAATGTTGTGTTTCTTCCCCCCAATACTACGTGTCTCATACAACCCATGGACCAAACGGTGATAGCTACGTTTAAACGATATTATATGCGGTCGATAATGAATCAGGCCATCAAGGCAACTGACATGGAAGGTGGGCCCACATTAAAACATTTCTGGAAGAATTATAACATATGGAACGCAATAAACAATATTGGAGACGCATGGGCTGAAATAAAAGAGTCAACAATGAAAGGTTCATGGAAGCAACTATGCCCACAAATGATGAGTGATTTGATAAATTTTGATGAAACTCCGGAAACCATCACACTTGAAATTGTTCACCTAATGAACGAACTAAACCTAGAAGTTAACAGTGAAGATGTTAATGAGATGATTGAATCTCAAGAGAACGAAAATAGTATACAAATTGAAAGTGAGGAAGAAGAACCAGAAAAAATCATCAAGACCTTAACAATAAAAAAAAAATCTCGAGACATTTTTGAATAAAATTAAGGTTATCAACTGACAATACTTGGTGAAACTGCATAATTATAATTTTAGAATTAATTTTAATTAAAAAATTAATAAATCAAAAATATTTATTAATATAAATTGTGAATCAAAACTAAATATTTTTAATTTATTAATTTTTTAATTAAAATTAATTCTACAATTATAACATTTTTGAACATTATGGAAAAATGTGATCCCAATGGAGAACGCATATCTCAAGTGCATAGGGCGACCCATAATAGTACTGCATGTTACAGAACTCTCTATGAAGAAAAGAAAAAAAGTATTAAAATACAATTAACCCTATGACAAGTTTATTAAGAGAATATAATTTTTATTTAATATGTACTTAGTTTATAATTTTTGATAAATAAACATTTTAAAGTACAATTTTTTAGTTTTTTTTTGTACATACCTCTACTTACTAGCGCCCAAAAACTGGCAAACGAAGCATTGGCCAACCCCCTACAAGATGGACTGACGATATAAGAAGAATAGCGGGAGTGACCTGGATGCGGAAGGCGGAGGATCGAAGAGGATGAAGACTAATGCGGGAGGCCTACGTTCAACAGTGGACGGACACAGGCTGATAATGATGATGATCCCTCTACTTTCGGACATTTAACTTTCGTACACATTTTCAGGAACCAATCGTGTACGAAAGTCGAGGTCCGCCTGTAATTATGCAGTCTCATCAAGTATTGTCAGTTGATAACCTTAATGTTATATAATTATGCAGTCTCATCAAGTATTTTCCGTTAATATTTTTTTAAGCATACTTATTTAATATAATTTAAGGTATAATGATTTGTAATGAAAGGAAAACTACAAATATTGTTTTTATTAAAATTTGTTTGTTTTATGTAAATGTGATAGAAAATAAAGGCTCGGCTGTCAACAATGTTATGTCTACATACCTATTACCTAAATTTTATTATTCTTTTTATAGTATCATAAAATTTAATGAAGTTGAAGATGTTGTTCAAATAGTGACCATTTTAGAACTCCGTTAGAAGTGACAATTACTTAAATCATCAACAAATAATAAAAATACAGAAATGGAATAAAGTAATTCTTTCAAGATCTTTTGATTTTTTTTAAATTACATGGCAATAATTTTGAAGTAGGCAACACTGGCTGCCGTCGCTCATTCGTCAGTGTGATCTATAGTTCGTTCAACGTAGGAAGATCCTTTGACACATTTATTGCCCTGCTTAACTCTTACCCTGCCATTTACGCGCATAGACGTACAAGCAATCCAGGTTTTAACTGCCATTTACGTACATAGACGTAAATTGCCAGTATGAATGTTTCGAATACTGAAATAGCTTGGCGTGTCATAGTTGACAGAGTATATTTCTTTGGCAGGAAAAGGGTTAAAAGCGAAGGTTCAAAAATATTTGATTCGATTATGTCGATTTCTTTCTCTTTAATGCCCTATGTTTTTACACAGGGCAATAAAAGTGCCATACGTCTCAAGCTAAAAAATACCAAATATAATATTCGATTCACTTTAAATTCGATTATTTAAAAAAATATATGTATATATACGATTCACTTCGAAATCAAATTAGATTGTTTTCGAAGAAGAAGAGAAAAAAATCGACATAATCGAATAACATATTTTTGACACTTCGCTTTTAAACATGGCAATAAATGTGTCACAGGATCTTCCTACGTTGAACGAACTATAGATCACGCTGACAAATGAGCGACAGCGGCCAGTGTTGCCTACTTGTGTACTACGAGATGGGGGAATTTTTTTATTCAGTTATATCGATTTTTCTTCTCTTCTTCTTCAAAAATAATCGTTAAGCCGCTTTGTGGAAAAAAATAATAAGTATTTTTTTCCACAAAGCGGCGTATGATATCAGTACAAATGCACAAATTTTGGTGGCGCATTGTGTTCCGATTGACATTGTTTTTCTTTAAAAAATAATTTCAAAATAGTTTTTCATCAAAATTATCCCTAGCTAATAAAAAAATAACAGAGAGTAATAAAAATATAGTTTGCGATCGTCGAATAATTAGTTTTCGCGTGACTAAAAAATTTAAAAAGTCTTTCGAGAAAAACGCATTTAACCTTTCCATGCCTGTGAAGTGAATCTTCTACACATTTCTTCTAATAACCATCAATATCTATGTAAATATAATAAATACAATGCTAAGATTTTAGGTATTCCTCCATAATATATTTACGCATTGATTTACAAAATAATAATTATCAGAATTTATCGGGTACATCGGAGGTATTTTGTGAAACTCGGAAACAAATTCGCGCTGTGAGTGGCCCGACCTTGGGTCCCGGCGATTTGCGGGAATTGCGACACTACTCGCATCTCACTCTTTCATACTTCACTGTCAAGGAAGAAAGTGGGATAGACCATTCCGGCCACTTCCACGACTAGTGAACAGAGTGGACCTATGCCCGTTTCGTGAGCGTTGTCAGATGGATTTTTAATGTTTTCAGCCAATAAATCTCAATTATTATAATTTTTTACTTCAATTATAATTAATTAAGGGCATTAGCTATGAATGTTCATATTTTATCCATTTAAAAATCCGGAGCGCGCGTTTTTATTTTAGCAGCATAAAGGAAAGTAACATCCTCCTCTCTCACAACAAGAGAGAGGGGCGTTATTACGTCACGAGGGGCAGGATGAGGAGCAGGGCAGCAGACAAAGACATTGTTGTAGAAACACAGACTATATTTTATTCACTTAAAAACATTACAAGCTTTGGGCCGAGCGGAAACATATCGCCGGCTGCAACGCTAACATTGGCAGTCTTATGGGTCGGGACTCACTGACGCCGGCCGCACTGCCGCGGCCTGAGGCCTTCCGCGCTGCTGGTGGCGAAACTATGTACTAGTGCCAATGTCGCCATCTACATAAATGTGTGGTGAGCTACAAAAATATAAGACGAAAGATTGTTTGTCGAGGTTTTCGGTTACAGTAAGCAAGGACTACATCATGCTGATGTCAAAAGGTTAAGAAATATATATCAAATATTAAAAAATGTAATTTTCAATAAAGCATATATCGTACCCCAAGGTTGCTTTCTTGTTTCTCATAAGCTTAATTGCGTTTTGAAATATATTTTTTCTGAATTTGCTTTTTCCTTTCGATTTTTTTCCATAATGTGTGAAGGACTTCAATTATCACCTAAATTTTTTAAGCATACTCTTGAAATATATTTACTAAAGATTTAAGCATTTTTTAACCGTTTAACTCGTCCAGTGCCGAGAACGCGCCTGACGCGTTCACCTAACGTTTGTCTCTCCCACACAACAACGTCTTTTGACTGCACCTGATTATTCACATAAAGATACATTCACACTACACTATTATATATTATTATGCGAGTAAATACAGGATACTACCAATATCTTTTTACGACTCAATTGTCTATACTCCATATAAACAACAATAACACATGAAATTAACACGTTTAATGCTAATACAATTCATGGTAATCGGTGTTGGGCTGATTTTTATGAACGTCGAGTTTGTCAAGCGGCGTGCGAATGCGATCTATTTTTAGATTATTCAGGTTGTCTCCCTCTCTCTCGGTAAGTGCGGCTGTGCTAGGGAAATCGAGAATCATTGACCGTATTACGCATTGTTTTTCAAGAAATGCGATTGAAAAAAATATTTAACGAATAAGGTAAAGGTTCATTCAAGCACTCAGTCATATGCATTGGTTCAACATCCACAACTTGAACTATATAGATCTCTTCATTGTCGTTACTCTCGCTTTCCGTAACTTATTCACTGTCAATCTCGTACTCGCTTTCTGATGTGTAGTCGTCATGGCAATTATCAGTATAATATTTTTTGGATCGTTTCAGCCTACTCATTTTAGGGCAGGTAGAAGGCGACCGGCCCAGGGGCCTTCGGCCCCAAAAAAAAATGCCACGCGTATAGCTCGTGCGCGGTAGGCGCGTTCGAACGCTGGTGAGAGCGCACCTTTAGTTAGACGCTGACCATATTTTACACTATACGCGAAAACACCTGTTTTCTCCCTCGCACATTCTCATTTGCATACCTAGAGAGAGAGAGACAACTCACACACGAACGCTCATAGGTAAAGAGATCGCACAAACTCAATTACAAAAAAAAAAATATTTTGGTAAAGTCAAAAAACAAAAATTAAAATGTGTTTTTAGCAGTCAAAGAGTTAAAGTGGTAACTAACAGTTATTTACTACCTATACACAATATTTTTATAATCTTGTTTTGCAGTTTTGTATTTATTCACGTTTGATGTTTTGGTTTTATGTAATATTTAAGTAATACTATATCCGTAGCAGAGACATAATATATGTATATTTTCAAAATAGCCTACCATCATTTTATTGTTTTGTATGCGCAGCGTTGTGAAAAGAGCTTACTTGAGTTCGGTAATGTGGCAACACTGCGTGTGCGGAAGAAGCATATTAATTGTATCGCAACGGTCACTAACGTTTTCCCTTTAAACTAAACTCCAAACTTTTCTTTCTTAACAATGTCTTCGAAAAGTCAGGGTAAATTTGTTAAAAATAAAGGTTCTAAGAGGCGCCCAATACCAAATGAAATGGATAAGGTTAGTCTTGCCATTGCAATATTAATAAAGACATCTGTCGCGACGCCGGTTGTTCTTTTAACAGTTTGCGGCAGCCATGTTTGCCTTTCACATGGTATTCGATAATTGAAGTATTCTAATTTTAAAATAGTTGAAAGTCTTATTACAATATTTCTTCAAACACTACTTAAAACAATAGATAAACATTATTTTTACCATGTTTTAATAAAAAGCTGTATCATTTTAACTGTCAAATGCCCATAATTGAATCAAATTAAATATTGTCAAATGTATCATCATTAATAACAAAATATCCATTGAACTATTATTAAAGTATAATATCTTTTAAATACTATTTTTCATGTCAATTTAAAGTGTCATGTTTCCTAATCTTGTCTAAATTGTCATAAAAAACTGGCAAATCTAAAATAATTGTCTAAAATACTTTAA
>JAGTXR010000467.1:0-81654 GCA_022606575.1 Glossosoma conforme
GTCTGTCTTACAATATTGGTATTTTCTAACAATGTTCATATCTACACATTTTCAACATTTTAAACAGAACAAAAAAAAGGTAATAACTAGACACATACTTTATATAAACTTTATTTTATGTTAACCAAGCAACACATACATGTTTTTCTGATATATACTTTTTTTTATGTACACACATACAGGAGAATACCGACAGACGGTGAAAGCAATTCTGAAGTCTCATCTGTGTAATTCTATGACGCTTACCATGGTGCATATGGCTAAACGCTGCATGTAGAGTGTTGATCCGCCTACTTCATAGACTACAGCCCGAGATTCACGCATCATCCTTTATTATTACAGGAATTAACTATGAATGGGTGGTCTTCACGGGACGACTTTCGTCTACCACCAATTTTAATTAATAGGCTGTGACTGGCATTTTACGGGTGATGGATCAAATTCACACCAACCGGGGGTATTTTAGAACTCATAAATCGATTAAAAATCCTTTTTTTTAATCTCCGTCAGGGATCGAACCCACAACCTTTGGCATGCAAAGCAAACGCTTTGACCATTGAGCTATGACCGCTGGCATACTAACCCGTTGAAGGTTTTGGTCCTCCACCGGGTTGGATAAACGCTATGTTAAGAAAGTCAACATTTTTTTTGGCAATATTTAATTCAATTTATGGACTGTCATTTTATAACAAAATGTGAGTAATAAATAAAAGTATAAGTAAAAAGTAATAACTTGGCAGGAAATAATTAATGATTGGTAATTATTCATAGGTTAGGTTTCCAATTTATAGGTTAATTATTCGTTAATTTTACATAATTTTTTATCAATATTGAATATTTTACTGCCATTTTAATTTTATAACTGACCGCATTCATCCTGCTAATTTATTTAGTCCACTGCCAATTAATTTGATTTACTTCCAATTGATTTAACTTACTGTCAAAACCTTGAATTAGTTACTGAACAAAGAAATACAGGCCTTTTAGAAAGAATATATAGTGGTTGTCTGTATGTCGGGATTGAGGAGATAAAAGTGCTTCAAATATTCTTATATATACGAGTATATATAGTTATGTTTCTGTATGTTATGTGTGTATAAATATATATATATATATATTTATAAATATATGTATATAATGCAGTAAAATATTAATTTTATTAAAAATATAATAATTTTTTAATATTTAATAATTTAAAATGAAATAAAAACTAAAATTTATAACAACAGATATTAATCTGTCGTTATAATGCCGAGTGTCAGTGAGCGATAACTTATTGGTTCATAAGTTACTTCTACTGACTGCATTAGTCGAGATATAAATTGTCACATACCAGTTAGTGTCATCTCTTTGTTATAAGTGATCAGTTACTGTTAAGTGGTAGTTATATGTTTGTTACAAGTTTGAACTAGCTAGTTACTGTCATCATAAATTATCATAAATTGCCTGTGTAAATGATTAGTTACTTTCAGTGTCCAGTTACAACCCTCTTAACCTATTTCCTATTTTTTTTCTTGTATAGGCGTTTCTATACATTTTTCGCAAGGCTTTTTCTGCATTACTTTAAGGAAGTTCTAATCGCAAATATCTTAAACAATAAACATGTTTATTACAACAACTTGCACACAAGGCATCTGATACTTGATGCTTATTTGTTTAAAGAAAGCCTTTATCAACCCAAGACAAATATTTAAGGAGGGCAAGGATGGAGCTGGCGAAGGGCAATCAGTCATAACTTAAGCAGTAGCTCATCGCTGAATATTTACATCATCACTATACAATATTATATATATGGAGAAATCTCAATATTTCTGTGTTAAAAAAATGCATTTCTTCGGTCCAAGTAACGAAAACATAACCTACCTGTGTGAGTTTTCGGATTTGAATTAACAAGGGTCCCTTATAGCAGTAACATTGTGGCCATATGGTCTGCAGGGAGCAGTTTTTGGGCGATTACAGGCTCTCGAAGATCTCATCTCTCCCTTAACATTTCAAGTAGCAGCTGCCTAGTATAGGTATATTTAAAACTTATAGTCTATATAATAGCATGAACAACTCCTCAACAAGATTGCAGACTGTAAATTCATAATATTATATTTTATCAAACATACAAACTAACAATACCTTTTTTACTCATTCCTTATTCTAAAGAGAGACTTTGGGCAGAGAGGAAGGCATCGGCTTGTAAATATCTGACATCTCATCGTGAGCCAATGCAGCTGTATAATATGCTAACAAGTGCTTGTGTACGTTATTAGGGATAGAGTGGCTTTGTGAAGAATGACAATGTGGTTGGAACATTCATTCAGATGACAGGAGAGCATAAAAACAACTGGCATTTTTTCTTGTTTATGAATTATCGTAACAATAATTATCCATCAAAGACATTAAATAAATTTATGTGTGAATTTGTGTCAACCATAATGGAGATTCTCTTATCAGAGGCAATATAATTTGAGGTACTTTTGATCTTGTAACACATCTTTAATTATGCAGTATCAAGATAATGTATTTATTTTATTTTTCATTTATTTGAAACATAAATAAAAAAATTATGAGAAGTTGTCTACTTTATGCCATCTTTTTTCCACATTCAATAATGAACATGTTAAATAACTACTAAAGTTTAAAACTCATTGTAGGAGCACCCTTCGAAGAGCTTTCTATTCATCATAAATAAAAACTGTCAAATTTATAGCTTCCTAGTTAATCGATTAACCACGAGATATAGTGTGGCTTAAGAACAGATACCAAAGGTGAAAAAGTTAAGTTGAGGACAACTTAGTAAGTAGGTGGGGCCTCTCTCTTTCATCTCTCTTTTCCTTATTTCATAATGATATGTATTTTGGTCTATGCACAAATCACCTAAGCTTTCTACAACAAATCTAAGTTTCTTTTCAATAACATACTAAAGCTTACAGGACATTTACCATTAGTGGTCGTAGGCTCCACTTTACGTAAGATTACAAATGCCACATTAGTGCAATATCTACCTTTGCGTATCTACTTTAGGTGATGCCAGCTGTTTGTTTGGCTGAGGAAATAGTGTCACACCGACCGGAGTATTTTCAAATATTTGTAAGCAATTTCGAGTTTGATCAGTAGGAAATATTTTTTATTTGAATCAGGGATTCGAACCTGCAACCGCTCGATTGACAGTCAAGTGCTGTGACTTCTCTTCACTAAGAATCGGTACCTATGACTTGGTGCTTCGTGATCAGCACTTTGTCCGCTGGCTGCTGAGCTCAGAAAAAGTAATATCTAAACTACAAAATGATTAGAACATTTTTACATATCATAGCCAAGCATGAAAACCAACAATGATTTACTTAAATTAAAAACGGAATGAAATATTCTTGCAAATAAAACATCCAGATTAACTTTTAGGTGAATAGTTGTCGTTTTATTTAATGATAAAATGATATCATCCGTAAGACACTCACATTGTATACTAACGCATGCAGGAGAACAGAGGATTTGTATTTCTTTTCGGTGGACTTTGTTTGTGTGGACGATGCATGTGGTAAGGAATTGATGTGTGTGTGTGGGGATTACATCAACGTATAAATACGCTTCTTGATTGTTTTTAATAGGTTTGATGTAATATGCCCTGAGTGGAGAGCAGATGTGGAAGAAGCATCGAAATGTTATTTTCGTTTTTTTTAATGTAAAAAGCTTTTTATTTTCAAAAATACTGTATTTAATTATTTCGATTTTTTCGATCGATAATTCTTGGTGGAATTCCATAATACCAGATATAAATAAAAGATTTTTTAGAATTTATCAGCCACTTTACTAAGCGACTTGAAAATGGCCATTCGACGTGAAACATGTCGTCTACAAATATATTGTGGGATAAATTCTACAAATCCTTTTATTTATATGTGATGAGTGTGTTTCATTCAGCCTGTATATGAGTATACATGCTGCTCATGGGAAGCTAGTGGGTATAAGTAATGTTTCCTAGAGCTATTCAGATCACTCGAGGAGAGGAAGGATGCTGGGAGAGCTTACAGTCTAGACATTGAGTGTGCAGAGGAATGTGGAAAGTGTGCAAAAAAAAGCACTAGAAAAAAATAAAAACGCAAAAATTAAAGTTTAATAAAAATATATATTAATATTCAATTAATTTCCAGTTTAAACCCTTTAATTAACTTCCCGAGGGGCCGAGTCCAGCCGGGCCGGAACTTCGGACCCAAACATTTTTTTAGACCAAAATTGTCTTGCGGACGTGATTTTTTTCATTTCTATTTTCTAAGTTTGATCCTTTTTCCGAAAACATACCCAAGCCTTGTTGGAGCATGTCTTCTAGATTTCTTCTTTCTTCTCGAAAAACATCATGAATCCATAATATCACGCTGCCGAGGCGAGTCGAAAAAAAACAAATGTATAAAAATATATAATTTTTTAAGTAGCAACTTGTATAATATAAAATATGATAAAATTTATAATTGGTTTTTTTTTTCATCTATATACAGGATGTTTGACATAAACAGTAGTTATTGAAGCTAAAATCACCACACAGTCTCAGACATTTGAATAATGACAATACGCTCCGACTTGCAAGCAGTTGCAGCAGGAGAGCAAGGAAAGAGCTGCTTTTTTAAATTTATCATTACAGAAAGAGAAGAAATTATTTGTGTGCAACATACTAGAGTTTTCTCAAGTACGAAGCCGATGGACAGAGAACGTGCTCCAGCCCTTAGTGGGGACTGGGTGGTGGACATGTGCTTCTAACATTGCTTAAAATAGTAAAATGCATTAGTAAAAATGATATTTCATATGTGGAATGATTATATATTCTATAACGGTTTTGGAACTGATTAAAATATAATAAAAGTTCCATAAAACGTAAAAGGGCAGGCAACTAATCACATGGATTACCTATGTATAAATGAAATCCTTACCGTATATTGCAATATATAGTAGAACTCTGGGCACGTTGGCCGAATTAATAAATAATGACAATTGATTCAAGATTATTCGGATCTTTTAATATTCAAAATGATTTATTTGATTTAAATACAACCTTTTAATTGTAGGTTGCAAATTGATTGGTTTCAAAATTCATAATAATTAATATATATATATTATAAAAAATAAACATAAAAAAGACAACAAATTATACATGCAATTATACATCTTCCCAAAGTAAAAATTATTCAATTCATAGCGGCTTTTTGATTAAAGAAAATAATTCAATTTACATGCGGTGGTCGTGTGCTTCATCTAGGGAGAACTTATAAAAGCCACCCTTTCTTGTTGACCGCTCACTTGATAGACAAATGGACTAAAACATTTAAAAAAGACATCTATCATAAAAACTGATGCATTAGCAGATTTTGTTTTTAGTTTGGGAACAAATTTTGCCCGATTTGGCGAGATTTGCTTTTTTAAAACATTGTTCTAATAAGAGTCAACGCAACAGAGTAGTGATTCTAATCCTCTCGTGGGACGCTAATAAGTAGTGTGTGTGTTTGTTTTCATGTTGCTTATGGTTATTTGGACCGCGTGCGTGAATAATGCACCCGGCTGCCTCATCCAACTCCCTGAAATTAATAATTAAAAAATAGTTATTCCACAAGATGAGAAATTAAAAATGTTTAAGAAATGAAACCTAGAGTTTGGCCCTGAAGCTGCCTTACACATCCACAAATTGGTTGATTAGGTAGTTCAGAACAAGCCATAACATCTGCATTTGGTCAAAAATGAAGAAAAAAAATGATACGACTATCTATCCTGTAGGGTAAAAATCCGCAAAATAGTGAAAACCGATGTAGTTGGCGAAATTATGAAAGTCAACGAAAGGGTTAATGTGATTTCGATTGAGTCGAATCGATCGCACGTGTTGTCGCTGGCTATCCCGCGATGGATAAATTTATTACCAAACGAAATCATGAATCAGACCAAAATATTAGTGACACAGAGAGTACAAGTGGAAGAAGTAGTGACGATGTTACTAGACATCATACGTCTCATACAAAAGAAAATATATCCAGTAAAATCGGAAAAATTAATCGACAGTATTCTCAAGAATATTTACGTTTAGGTTTTACTAGCATCAATGAGGAAGAATATCACATTCCACTATGTGTCGAATGTGGAAAAAAACTGTTCAATAGCGCGATGTATCCTGACAAGTAAAATCACCACTTCACTACCAAGCACGCCGATCTTGTATCCATGAGTAAAGATTACTTTGAAAGATTGTTAAGCATGCAAAAAAACAAGCGAAATATTTTGAAAAAACTGTTAACATTTCCGATAAGGCACTACTGGCGTCATACGTGTTTGCTGAATTGATCGCTGTACAATTAAAACCACATACTATAGCAGAGTCTCTAATTTTACCTGCATGTTGTGAAGTAGGAACAATTATGTTTTGTGTTAAAGCAAAAAAGAAAATTATAAAAATTCCTCTTTCAAGGATGCAATAAAAAGAACCATTTAAAATATGTCGGATAAAATTAAGAAAATAGTTACCGATAAACTTTACAAACGAAATTTTGCTTTACAAATCGACTGATATTAGCAGAAAGACACAATTACTAGGGTTCGTTCGTTTCATAAATGAAATCAACATAGTAAATCAATATCTATGCTGAAAAGAACTTAAGACAAGATATTTTTAATTATATTTCTTCATATTTAATGGTCCTTCAATGGTAGACTCAATTAAAGGATTTGTTTCCCTTGCAAAGAAAAGAAACCCTAATATTATATCTACGCACTGTTTTTTTACATAGAAAATCTTTAGTGTCGAAAACATTACCAGTGGCTCTAAAACCTGTACTAGATCAAATTGTAAATATGGTGAATTTCATAAAATCAAGACCTTTAAAAACACGAATATTTAAAAAACTTTGCATTTCTATGGAAGCTAAAAGTGATTCTTTGCTTTTTCACACTGAAATCAGGTGGTATCTAGGGGTCAAGTTTTATCTTCATTTATAGCATTTAAGAATGAGTTATTAATCTTTTTTCGAAATGGAAGTATGGATGATTTTGTTAGATGTCTTCTGAATAATGATTGGTATACTAAAGTAGCATATTTAACAGATATTTTTAATTACTAAAATTATGATAACACAACCATTCAAGGAAAAAACGAAAATTATTTGTCATAAATTAACAAATTGTCAGGCTTTAGGAAAAAAAGAACTCTTTGGAAAAATCGAATAATAGAAAAAAAAATGTTTCCTTCACTCAACGAAAACATTCCCGAGGAAATTATTTCCGCGATAATAGATAATTTAACAAAATATTGCACATTATTTTCCTTCTTTAAATATAGCAAATTATGACTGGATACGAAATCCATTTGCTACAATTGATACATCGTATTGTGGATTTTCATACGCCGAAGAAGAAGAATTAGTCTCATTGTTGCTGAGGACTTTTGGATTTATGTCCAAGATGAATATCCAGTTCTTCACATGAAGGCACTGAAAATGTTGCTATAGTTTCCAACATCATATTTATATGAACTTGATTTCTTCTTCTTTCAATAACTAACATGAAAACTAAAAAACGAGAAAGACTTACATATTTAGACAAAGAATTGAGGGTAGCTGTATCAAACATTCGACCGAATACTTCTGATATCTTCAAAAACCAACAAGCCCAGGTATCCCATTGATAGATTTTTGATTGATAATATAAATGACATTTTATTAAGCAGGGACGTCATTTTGGGTGGATAAGAGGCGGGAGGGAAATGCCCCCTTTCTAGATTTCCTTCACCTTCAAATATTAACACAAATATTTTTAATAGAACGCGTATAAACATAAAATTGCTTCTTAGGAAAAATTTACGAACTAAATTTACATTCAATATTAAACATTTTTTTTATATATAACTTAACTTAAAAAGAAAATATGTCAAAAAAATGTATCTAACTATGTTTTTTAAAATAAATATGTAACAAAAATTATGTCCACAAATTTTTTTGACCTCTTAATTCTGGTGCACCGCCATCTTTTTCCATCGTCAAAAGTGCACCGTGAATTCAAAAAGGCTGAGAACCACTGCTGTAGGGAAATGAATCTACTGAAATTATTCAGTGAACACAACTCTTCATCACTGATATTACTACTTTACAGGTGAAGACATAAATGCAAGATGTTTTTAATTGACAATTATAACATTTAGACATAAATGTTGTCTCGGGGTAAGGTTGATATTATTATTTATATCAGTTTACTTTTTAATAAGATCAAATAATTATATTTTCATATTGTACAATAACAATATAAAATAAAACACGGATTTTCGGTAATCTTTGGATCATATAAAAAGAGAATTCGGTGTATATTCCTCCTATTTGGCTCATCTAATTCATTAATGTCTCTTTCATTTACCACGAGTAGTAAAGGGGACGATAATTTATCAAATATTGTCTTTGTCAGATTGATCTTATTGCCGAGGATCAAGCTAAACAGGAAGTTTATGGAGCAAGCTGCTCCTAATGATTACGGGTCTCACCTGGACTTAGTCTTTGGGCATGTAGGAGATGTCGTCCCAGGGATGGCGGTACAGGGGTTGCTGCAGGCGCTTCTGGTCCAGGAAGTGACCGATGAGCCCGATGCTGCGTCCCAGCACAAACAGGGCGTTGATGGAGCCCATGCGGATGTACTGCTCGGCCTCCTCACTGAAAGCACAGACATTACCAATCAGGGCGAGCACACACTGGACTAGTTCAGAACACACATGACTGCTCCAGGTGGAGGGATAGCTTTCACTATCGTTGTGAATAAAAAATCATAAACAAAATTCATTCAATATAATTTTGACCTACTTTGTCATGTTTGCTTGAGCTGAAATTCAGCAAACATATATTATAGGAGCTTTAGTACAGACAATCATCAATACGGTGACTTTTCCTGTGTTTCAGATTCTAGGTTTATACATGATACAAAGCTTTACAGCTGTAACCCAGGTTAGGTTTGATCGTTTTGGTGTACAATGTCTATAATATCTAATCTATAATAAAGTCTATTCCAGGTTGGGTTGGGTTAGGTCACCTGGTAAACTCCCCGCTGTGCCGGAACAGGTCGACGAAGGCTGCGGCTATGAGCCCGTCCACGTTGAGGATGAGGTTGGGCTTCTTGCGCGTGGTGATGGCCTCCACGGCGAGGGCGTACTCCAGGGTGGGGTGCCTGGGGAAGTAGGCCTCCACGAACTTGCGCAGCTGCGTCACACGCTCGTCAGGGTTGTTGATGGACTTCACCCTGCAACGACAACAAAACATTTACATAAAACAAGTACACAGAATACTGCTATACTCAAAGCAATATAGGATGATTTCCGACTACTCAACTAAATAAATTGTATTCACCAGAATCCGGGTTTCGATAAAAGTTCAATTACTTTAAATTTATAATTATATATAAATATATAAATACTTTAAATAAAAAACAGCTATTAGTTGTTTGGAGCAAACTTGAGAAACATCTAAAATTCTAAAAATCAATTATTTTAGTAAATTCTCAGGGATCATCCTATATGGCCTTGGGTATAATAAAGAAAGTTGGTATGCTTTTAGTGCTCACTCATAACTGTCTTTCTCTTTTCACATGGTTTTAAAATCACACAGTTTGCAAAAAAGAGCTGATAATTTCATTACCACTGTTATTTTTTCAATGTAACACAGTTATGCATTATGAAATCATCACTTTATCGCATCAAATTGGCGGAGAAGGGTTTGAGAGAATGAAAATTCTAGACAATATTTTTTAATTAGTTCTTAAGATAGAACAAAATTTAAAAATCAAAGTTTTTCCACTTATTGGAACCTATCTACCATTTTTATATGAACACATTTAGTTGTTTTACATGGTTTCTGTTTACACGGTAGGCTGTGGAATGTATCTACTATGCAAAGAATTTGGTGTATTTCACATTTTTGTAATATGAGAAATAATAGTCTGCCCATCAGCTGATTCCGTAGCACAATACATTTGTATTAGAGTTTAATTGTACAGGAAGATGCACCCAAACTGGCCTCAGTGAATGTTTACAGCCTTCTGAAAGCGTCTTCTGTCACATCCATTCACTATCTAAGGAACGTTGTGGCCACAATATTGTCAATTGCCATGATCTTAACTTGGTCTTAATTTGTCAACTATTGATTCTGTAGCTCTAATGAATTAATTATATGTATAAGTTTCCGGAAGGCGGAGGATCGAAGAGGATGGAGACTCATGCGGGAGGCATACGTTCAACAGTAGACAGACACAGGCTGATTATGATGAATAAGTTTCCAATGGGTAGTTCCTTTAGGAATAGGTAGTATTGCTCGAGATATATTTAGAAATTGGTATTCAAATTTATATAGAGATGGTACGACACTCCTGCGGCCTCGACTATTTGATCCTATGGGGCGGCTTAGTCCTCGAAACATAGCTTACTGAGTTGATAAAGAGCAAGTGGTGGTCTGGGTAAGGATCCCACCTGTGGCCGATGCCCATGATGAGCTCCCCGGCAGCTCTCTTCTCATTCACAAAGTTCATGGGATGCTTGCCAGCCGAGCAAGCGGCCGCAAAGTCCTGAGCAGCATTGTCTAGGGCGCCGCCGAACCTGTCACCCTGAAAACAACAACAACAATCCACACTTATTCTACAGTGAATGATTACAGTAAATCGCGAGACAATTACAATATACCGCGCAGATTAATTTGTCAACACATTGTTGTCAGCCGACATGAACATGCATATAAAGTCTAGAAATATAGGAACATGATTTGTATGAGGGGTTGGATACTCAATTAGTACATCTTAGTTCTAACTACACTGTTCATCAAAAATTATTTTTTATTACGATTCATTTATAATATTAGAAAAATATATTATTGATTAAAAAATATACAACAATTTAATTTTCTACTTCTGAACATTGAAGCAGATGCAGTTGCTTCATACTTTTTTGTTTTACTTTAGTATGTTTATTATTGTTATGTAAATTTATACTTATACAATTCTTTTCAACTGACATAGAAATTGTTTATAATTTTTCTTCTTCACAAAGGGATGAATGTTGAAATGTTGAAAAGTAAGTTAATCGCCATTTTATAATTGCAGTTCAGTTACAATAGATGGAAAAAAGTTTGTATTTATAATGTCACTTAATTATTTATAGTTTTTTATTATTATAGTAATTTGAAAGTTTATTTTAAAAGTCATTTTATGAAATGCGCGCGAGATTCAAAATCGCCAAACAATGCTCACAAATAACTTGTATGTGAATGTGGGATACGTCATGTGCGACATGTGTTTGTGGCCGCCAGCTACATCAGCCATGGTTCTGTCAGTTACTCACGATAGTCAAGAGACCGCTGACGACTGACGAGACGAGGTCCTTGCCGGCCCTGGTGCAGACCATGGTGTTGTGAGCGCCACTGACGGCTGGGCCGTGGTCAGCCGTGATCACCAAACACATCTCCAAAAATTGGCAGAGCCGAGCAGGCAGCTGCCTCTGGAACCTACATAGAAAAAAACATAATATATTATATTGCGCGGCAAAATGACAAGATTTTTAAATATAACTAGCTAGAAGTATTATCAGTGAGATTTTATGGCAGATTTAAGTATTTTATTCTATAATATTATATTTAACTCGTTGACTGCCATCATATTTTGCATATCTGTAACTTAAAAGCACATTCATCATATAAAAACCCAGATTTAAAAAAATCCGAAGCAAAATTAATATTTACGACTTCAACTAACACGCCACACCGCAAGACTACTCCATACTGTATTGTAGCTGTATTCAATCAACTTATAGTCTGATAATGAATTGAATGCTTCATTAAGTACATGTCTATGGTACTAATTGGTCTTGCTCGTCATATAGTAAAATTTGACGATGAAAAGCAAGTCAAATATCCATTTTGATGAAAACAATTTAACAGAAAATAAAATAAATCGCAAGGGTGTTGGTTGTTTTCGTTGCTGCGGCTGCAGGATAACTGTCTTCCTAACCTTAACTAACATATAAATTGAGAGATAGCTACGGTATTCAAGGAGAACAATGAGTTAAGTACACACAAGTAATCAATGTGACCAGATTAATTTGAGATCTCTACATAGTTAATAGTTGCATTCATAGTTTCTGATTCAAGCCAAGTGTAGTGCTCACCAGAGCAAGCTAAGGGTGAGTCCCACGCCGTTTGGCTTTTGCACCAGTTGGCTGATGGGCATCCCCGAGTAGCTGAGCTCCTTCCCACGCTCGTCGCAGATGGTGCTGATAAAGTTACCCGGCTTCCTGATAAGACCCAGTTTCTAAAAAAGAAAATACCCAAGAAACAAGCTGTAAGTTTTGGTGATGTCCTGTATCTTGTGTATAAAGATATTGTGGGGCAGAAAGATGGAGGGATTCAATGCTAACATACTAAAACTTGAAGAGGTTACTCTTGCATGATCTATTTTTAAAACTGTTAAACATATGTTCAACTCAAAGGTGGTGAGCTGGTATGACATGAAACATACACAAACTTTAACAGCATTTACATATGATATAACACATTAAAATATGCACAAAAATGTACAAATTATATATGTATTTATTGAGACTACCTTATTTATATTGACTATCAATTAAAAGCATTTAATCCAAAAATGTATTTGTATATCCATGTACATGGCAAGCTTAAAATTTTAAATATATAAATATTTTGTACCTTGTTTTAACATAGATCCCATTGTGTGTGATCAAGGTACAACATTATTTATTTAATTAATGCTGAAATGGATCACAAAGGAAAGCCAAAAATAAAAATAACTAAATATTAATTAAATAATTAAATATTTTATGTATAAGGTACAATTCCAGTAGTACTAAAATAAATAATATGAATTTATTATAATGTCGGTTTATAAAGAGCAGCTTGTTGAAGTCACTGCTCTATGAACTCTCACTGAACAGCAGTGACAAACATAATGACAGAGGGTGGTTGCTTACCATGGCCCAATCGTAGTCCATGGGCAGCTTGGGAGGCTGTGTGTCGGGCTTGGGAGTGAGCTTGTTCTGCCGCACCAAGCTGCGGTACAGAGCCATAATTTCTTGACCCAACGTGTCAAAGCTGCTGGGAACCAGAGCACCGTGAGCCATGAGAGCAGCATTCTTGGATCCAGCTTGCTCCAGTGTGGATCCAGCGCAGGACCCCGCATGTCCAAACTGGACTTCCGAAGTAAACATGGCTGCAGGACAACACACACACTTATAGTCTCAAGCAACTTGTCCCAAAAACACATGACTACAACATTGCAAACTACGCGCTCACGGGGAGGAATCATTAGACAGCGATGTCACTTTTTCTTATAAGGTTTAATACACATTATTTATTTCAAATGATTGTACGCATTTTTTCTAATAATATCATTTAAAATAATTATGCAGCTTCACTAATAACTGTGGCCTTATAAGCTTAACTTTATTAGCGATATCTATAATTCTCACAAAGAATTCAAGCAAAAGGATTTACAAATATTTGTTATCTACATACACCTTTCGCTTTACGTTTCAAGACTAAAAGAAAAGTAAAGCCTCATCAAGAAGTACAACAAATCCGAATACAGTTGTTTCTTTAAGAGTTTGGTATAGCAATAGTTACCAGAGCATGTTCCGATGCACCAGGCCACTAGTGGCTTGGTGATCCTTCCCTACAGCAGTGCCCGGCAGACGTGGTATTCCTCCACACCACCAACCTCTCCCAGCAGCACCATCATCTTCACGTTGGGATCCTTCTCGTATCTACAAGGAAATAATTAAAGATATATATAGATTAAAGTATATGGTTTTTTTTTTAATTTTATTAGAATATTATTTTATTATTTCAATATTCTAATCTACTTTTATAGATCATTTACTATATTACAATATTATTAATAATTAAATATACATATACTATACATAAAATTCTTTTTCAGCGTCAATCCAAACACAAAAATAACGGCAGAAGCGGGATGCGAACATGGACCTTGAAACCAACTATGCCCAGGTATTCATACCGCTCAGCCGACTTCGGCTATTACTATGCCTGGACCGACTCACGTTGAAACTAGTATTTATGTCATTGTTATCATCGTATGATAGATGTCGCTATAGTATATATTCAAAGTATGTATATTTTATTTTTTATTATTCAATCAGTCTTCATTTATTCACAAGCTTAATATTATTACTTTCCGACAGTCTATTTATTTTAGTAAGTACCACTCGGGTCTCGAACCAAACTATAGACTGAATGGATGAGAAACGACTACTTATAGTTCCGACTCGGACTTTATAACCAATCATTTACCTGTGTTACTGATGAATAATTTGTACCTTCTTGATATTGTCTCAAGGAGACATTATTATATGGATTTTTTAAAAATTTTATTAGAATATTATTTTATTATTTCAATATTCTAATCTACTTTTATAGATCATTTACTATATTACAATATTATTAATAATTAAATATACATATACTATACATAAAGTAATAATATTAAGCTTGTGAATAAATGAAGACTGATTGAATAATAAAAAAAATAAAAATATACATACTTTGAATATATACTATAGCGACATCTATCATACGATGATAACAATGACATAAATACTAGTTTCAACGTGAGTCGGTCCAGGCATAGTAATAGCCGAGTCGCCTGAGCGGTATGAACACCTGGGCATATTGTTGGTTTCCAAGGTCCGCGGTTCGCATCCCGCATAAAAAATTTTATGTATAGTATATGTATATTTAATTATTAATAGATTAAAGTATTCATTTATATTGTTACTAATAAAACAATATCACTATTATTTATATTGTGACAAAAGTGAACAATAATTTCAATTAATTTTTTAAAATGATTTATTCTTTTAGTAAATTAGAATGCTTTATAAAATACTTTTGATACCTTCCTATCAAACCTACTTCTCAAACCTACCGACATTACACACAAACAAACTACATTTCTAAAATTAATATAAAATTACATTTATATGATTACCATATGTATAAGTGTTTACCTGATGAGGTGGTCCAGGAAAGTGCTGGCGGGATAGCGGTCTCCTCCAATGGCAACTCCTTCATAGACGCCGTCAGTCTCCTTGCTGATAATGTTATTGAGCTCGTTGGACATGCCACCAGACTTGGAAACGTAGGCCACACTGCAATAACAAAATACCAATCACATTTTATTTCCTTTAATATAATAAATAAGCAAGTGCATGGAAAGGATGCAGAAATTTTCAAGAAACAGTATTACTTTTTGCATTATGAAATGATTAATTTTACATATAATTAGTTGTCAGTGTTCACAACGAAGTTAAGTATTCTATGGCATTCACTTTTACAAATAATATAATAGTTCTTACACAAATCTTGCTTATTTACAGATGCATCTACACCAGGGCTTCTTAAACTTTTTTCATTCACGACCCCATTTACGATTGCGAGTTTCCTGGTGACCCCATATAAATATTAGACAAAGATAAATAAATATTTTTTGATGATTTATTTATTAGGTAACATGGGCGCCACTCGGTAATCTCTTCCCAGAATGCTTGCGACGATTCGCAAAGCCGTGAATTTGAGGAACATTGTTGAGTATGCATTTCTTTCGCCTAGTGCGCGGCGTGTTCAGAAATCCTGATATTTTGTTTGAAATTGGTTTGTTTGTCCCTGACAATTATTTAAGAATAAGGAGGCACAGATTGTTTGTTCTTCCTAGAGGTAATACTAACCTGCCAGGGACTATGCCTCTTGGGAGAGTGATCAGACTGTTCAACGATATCGCTTCGAATATTGATATATTCCACTTGAGAGAAGCCCAGTTTCGACATGAGCTCCACGAATTTACTTATCAAAGTAATTTCGTGGAGTTTTCTGTTTAGCGGGCTCCGGGACTTTTTAAATGATCCTATTATTATTGTGTTATTTATAAATTAATAACTTCTTAGGTTTTCACGGCCAGATTTGATATTGTAGCTTATGGGTTTAGCCGTGTGTGGCGAATTTCTTCTCTCCGATATTTCGACCGGCATTGCAGGGGTCTTCTTCAGGGTTGATGACTTTGTGGATTTTGATGTGGGTGTGTTATTATTTATAAATTGTTATTTATCCTGTATCCTGTTTTAGAAATAAATTAAATATTGTTATTTGTAATGTTTCTAAAAGAAAAAATAAATTGAAATTGAAAATTGATAAAAAAAAAACATTGCATAGCTATTTCAAAATAATCAACCCCAAATAGTTTAGGAAGGCCTGATATAAACAATACAATTAAATCAATTAAAAATGTATTTTAATAGCTATGGGGTGGCCATTAGTTCTCACCTGCCGGGGCGGTACAACTTGGACTCGAGGATGTTATCAATCATGCCGGCAGTATTGCCGATCTTGAAGCAGCCGGGCTTAATACCTCCCACGGTGGCTGGCCCAATTATGGTCACCTGAATAACAAAGTAAAAAAATTATATAAATATGTAATGCAATATTAGGAGTCGAGAGATGGTGGAGGCTCAGTTCATTACTAACAGACTTGCTAGAGACAAGCATTAGTAAACTGTGAGTGGACTTTTACGGAGTGACAAGATGCACTGATTACCTTCTTGTCATCAGCGACCTTGATGAGTTTCCTCGTCATGTTTTCAGGGATGCCCTCTGCGATGATGACGACAGTGCGCAGACTGGCGTGGTTCATGGCCTGCAGCGAGGAGTCGTAAGCAGAGCGAAGCGAGGCAAAATTAATCAGCACAGATGCCTCCGGGTGGTTCACGAACCCGGCGTCCAGATCGCTGTAAACTGGGATAAAAAACAAACGTAAGAAAGTGTGCTAACATCTACAGGGAGGGTGGTTGAATGCTAGGGAATTGTTGGCACGTGTTCATGCCATGTATTGAATGTTTGTTACCTGGCACGAAGATCTCCTTGTTGCCAAAGTAGAACTTTTGCTTGTGATCAGAGGTGAAGGGGTAGACCACGGCCCGCACTGAGGGCTCGGCCCGGCTGCACACGTAGTCAAAGTCAAGCATGTTCTGCAATATGACACACCATTATAATATCAATTATCCGATGAAGCATGAAAGCCAATGGACATCATAAAAACAATGTATTCTTGTTTGAGTAGATGAATATGATCATAAGTCTGTTTGTTCTTGTAGTCACCTGTATAGCCCTGTTCTGCATGCCCCATACGATGGCCTTGGTGTTTTCGTCAAACAACGGCTGTCCTTCAGGGAACGCCCTCTCGCCATCTCTGGAGCAAATGATGTCCAGCTCCTTCAAACTGAGTTGTCCTTTAGCGTCAATTCCCTGCAACACAATACAGAATAACTTACTGACTACATCTATAAGATATATTAGATATTTGAGAGAGAATGTAAACAGTATGTTCTGATGTATTCAGTTTTTTGGCAACCTTCAGTCCTTACACCAAGCTTTGACAATTAATATGGGGGCATTGCTCTATTTTTCTCTCTTAATTGAAAGGCTGTGAACCAGCACTTGAGTATCTGCTTTGAACACCACAAAGTTTAGCACCTTTCCCCACTTCCTACATAAATTCGTATTCATATAATAAAGCCATTCAACAAGAAGCAGCTAGGTTATGTATATTTTAGGTTTGGTTGTGTTTGCTCACGTTGACAGCTCTGTGTGAGGGTTGCATGCTGGGCAGGCGTTCCGGGGCTCCTGGGAGTCGCTCCAGCGAGGGCACGGGCTCGTGACCCAAGGCCAGGCGGCAGATATGAGTCATATGCGCCTCCGGACCAAACACGTAAACCGGGATGCTCAGCCGCTGCCCCACTTCGCGCATTTGCCTGATATGATACAAAACAACCTCGATAACTATAACAGTACTCTCTTTAACATAGCACATGTGTTGCATTCATTGAAAAGTTTATGCTACCTCAGTCCTTCTTGATAGTTAGGGCCTCCCCTTCTGACAAAAATGGTGACGTTGTACTGCCTGAGCTGCTCCTTGTACTGATCGATAGCAGTGATGATGCCACGGAAGGTGTCGGCCACGTTTGTGAAGTTTGCAATTCCACCTCCGATGATCAGTACCTGGAAACAACAAGGAATAACATTATGTTAGTGAGCCAAGTACTTAAGACTCGAGAGAAAGAAAGGAGTAATAAACCAGGTTGAAACCCAGTCTCCGGTGCTTAAGAAGAGCTTCCACTACAGTTGATCAATCTTGTTGCTCACATTCTGAAAACTAATGCTACCCTAATGTCTAATCATCTGTATAACAACAACATTCAACGGTTCACTAATATCATAGACTAATTTCTTCCATCCAAGGAAGACATAAAGTTAATTCAGCAATGAATGTGATGAATGCTCCTTTTTTCAGTTTTTTTTTTAAATTCACATTTTAAAACATCAAGAATATGTAGAAAAATATTATATGCATTAGGATAGATCATGCGAAGAGACAATGTATTGAAAAATATACAAGTCTATTTCAGTCTTTACAACGATATCTTTCATGACAACAATGGACTGTCAGAACTAAGCAGCAGTTCAGGAAGATTCCTGTTCTCATAAATGATCATGAATCAGAGGCTGTGTTAATGTCTGTTGTATGCTAGGATCACATGAACAAGCGTTGCCAGAAGAGGCTAATTATTTTTAGAAACTCTCTAAATATTCCTTGTCCAGTGTGTGTGATGAAAATCTACAGAATTCTTCTTTTTCCATATCAATAAATGATTGATGGATGAAAAGAAAGACCTGGCTATTCTTCCAGAAGTTGACTCCGCATATATAGCAGTGTAAGTAGTAAAAGAATCATGTAACAACTTAGTCGAGGCGCAGTAGAGAGGAAAACAATCGTAATGGTGTGTTTTATGGTTTATTTTTACCCCATTTTAGTCAGTTCATCCACTTTTTCGTTACCCAGTGTGCAACAATGTGCACGAAGCCAAATAAACTTATATCATCTTGATATGACATCACATCACATAGAGAAGTGTTGCAAGAAGAGAGTCTTTCTTGGAATCATTCTTAGAATCTTTCTTTTGGTGGTTACCTTGCCCAGCGGGTGTGGCTCCCCCCGGCACATAAGCCCAAAGATGGTCTTGGCGTAGTCCTTCGTCTGCGCCTCAGTTGGCGCCCCACTGTACTCCCCATAGTTGGCGAGCTCCGAGGCTCCCCCGAGGTCACACAGGGTGTCCGTGTACACCACCGAGGCTCCTCCCCCCGCAACCATTGTCCACACGCGACCGGTGGCATTCAAGATCGTCAACTGGAATCAAATCAAAAAACTTATTCGTAAAACGCAGTAGCCAATGCAGCATGGTGAGGGTCATAGAATTCCACAGATAAGACTTCAGAATCACTATCACCATCTGTCGGTGTTCTTCTGTACTGCTTGTTACCTTAAGGCTAGCTCCGCTCTTGGCGTCTAGATCAGCGATGTACTTTTCTTCAGGGAAGGCGTCACGTCCGAATGGTGGCGGGAAGTCAACCCCCTGCCAGAGTTGTGCGCAGACGAAGTCCGCGGTCTGGTCCAGCTTGGCGGCCAGGTCCAGCACGTACACGCGGTCGGCCGTGACCACCAGAGGGTTAATCTCCAGATAAGTGAAGTGCAGCTCAACGTACACGCGGTACAGGTCCATGATAAAGTTGCTCAGCATCCTACAAAAGTGAGGTTAGCATATCAGTCATTTTATTCAAGTTATCCATTATGTATTTTAAATTGCAACAATCGACATTTGTGTCATTTTGTTTATTTATTAACCGAATAAAAGTGCCAAGTAATCCATGGCGAGGTTTGACATAATGACAAGATAAAAAAAAACATTATTTTTAAGTATATGGAAGGAAATGATTTTGTTTCTTTAATTTTCTTGATTTTTTCATTCATTCTTCTGAGCATGCACTTAGACCAAACAAATATGTAGTACTTATCTACCTTATCTATATGGCTGGAATCCATATCCAGCTGGACGTATTAAAAAAAAACTATGAATGCATAAGCTTTCAAATGTGATGTCTTAACATTAATGAATGAATATACTTACGCTTTCTTGCTGGCAGGAACCTTGGTGAGCAGTTGTGACTCGATGGCAGCAGGTTGCAGGGAGCCCCGGGTGGCCACCAGAAGGGTCTTGGCCACGGCATCGACATCCCCAATATCTACACCACCGGCATGATGGAACAAAATGGTGTCTCCGGCGCGGCCAGAAGCTATACAGACGTACATCTCCTCATCCTGAATAGCAAAAAAGAAAACAACATCAAAAGGAATAGTTTATTTGATTGAGAGAACACTACAACACAGACTACTTCTCTCTTCAATCATTTGAGGAAGATCATTCTTTGTTCTATTTCATTTTATTTAACTTACATTAAATTATATTTGGGAGATGTTTGGAATATACATGAATATTGTAAATACTTGTAAATCATTGAAGGTTCATACTAATGTTCAACAATTGATATATACACATACGAATTCACAGCAAACATAATATTATGACATTTCCCAAATTCGAGAAAAATAAACAGCACACACTGCGATTCTAAAAACGAATCAGCCATGTGCCAATGCAGAGTTATGAAATGAACATGGTTGCAAAGGTTTGTAGTTCGAATCCTAGCGTCTAGCATTTATTTTTTCCGATTTGTTGATGGCAGAAATATCATTTATGATTACGTCAGCTGTAAATCTGTGAGTTGATCAGTTGTTAAGTGTATTTAACATTTATAAACATAATACAATTTAATGTTTTAACAAATTATTGATTTAAACAACATAATCAAATAAACTCCTTTTGGAATAATCAATTCCATGGTATGCTTATACGCATTGGCATGAATGAAGTCATCAAACTTCAACATCTCCCAAGCAAATGACACAATGCTCAGTATGAGACATGCTTATTATATACTTATATACTGAGCTGGCATTTTTGTTTTCGGCGAATTTCTTTAGCCCACCATTTCGATTGCAAGAGTTGCTTTCACGGTCGCCACACACGGCTAAACCGAAAAGCCACCGTACCAAACCTGGACGTGAAAACATATAAATGTATTTGGTTCTGACCTGTTTGTGTGGGACGTAGGGCTCGATGATGAAGGTGTGCAGGCGCCCCGTGGCCTCGCCGGCCGTGCAGGGCTGGCCGGCTCTCTGCTTGACCCACGCGCGGGCCGCAGCCAGGTCGCAGTTCACCAGGACCAGGCCCAGCTTCCCGCGGCGCTTGATCAGCTGGTCGGCTTTCACGACCAGCTTGTCCTGGGTGAGCCAGGGCTGCTGGGCGGCTAGCTGCTCCCAGCTGTCCCCCTCCGTGAAGGCCGCGCAGCGCAGCTCCGATGCGCTGCCCTGGGCCAGGTGCCTCTGCAGCAGCCTTTTGCCAGACACCTCGCTGATCGCCTTGGACGACATGCTCTGGGCAACTCTTCACCCGACTTGAATCCGATTGACTGCCTGGTTGATTATGATCTGCACCAAAACACAAAAAAAACACATTAATACTATTTTTTGTTATCATACCCGCTCCATATTTGGACAATATGGACACCGCGAATTTCCGTTTCAGTTATGTAAGCTCAGATTGTTCATGCCTGTCCCAGAACACCTGTATCCTCAGAGGTCCACATGGGAAAAATTGGTCCCTTAACAGACTTCGGACCGGAGTATGCAAGACGAGGACACAAATGAAAGCCTGGCAGTTTTACAGCGGACCGACTGAATGTGACTGCGGCGTGGAGCAGACCTTGCCACAACTTCCGAGTGTGCGTTGTGCCCGAATAGCTGCACCCAGGAAGACCTGATGATGGCCGGGAGTAACGCCATCGATGTCGCCCACTTCTGGGCAGACAGGACCTGACCCTGTTGTTTCTGACACAATTATATATACATGGGAAAATAGATGGTACCCGTAAGCCTCCAGGGCAAGAGTCCGAGAACTGGCATAGACTGCAGCTGTAGTAACAGAGAAAGATTTTGGTATGCAATAATCATCGTTTTTAAAAAGATTGTATGATCAGCCGATCCGCTCGACCCTATCGGGGGCATGTAAAGAGCTTAGATAAGCTTGGTCAGCATGCAAGCCGACGGGATCAGAGTGAGAAGCAAACGCTTTAACCACTGGTCTATGCCGCCCGGGTACAATATTCCATCTATTATCATTTAAGTAAATAAAGTTAATCGGCAGTCGACTAAATAAATTGACCGTATCCACTGTGTCAGTGTGAAAGTGGTCAGTTATAAAACTAAAATGACAGTAATACATTCAATATTGGTAAAAATTTGTGTAAAGTGAAAGAATAACTAACCCATAAAATGGAAACCTAACCTTACCTATTATTTATTAGCATTCAATAATTATTCCCTGCATTATTTGTTTTCTACTGTGGATTAATATTTTCCAACTACCAAATGATTATTCTTTAATGACCATCTTAGGTATTTATTGCTGCCCGTTTGCTAAATAATTGCTGCCCATCAATTTAATTAAATACTACCAAAAAACTAATTGTCATTTAAAACAACAAAAATCCAGTGGAACAACGCAATTGTAATTTTTGTTGCTTGTCATACTAAGCTCTATAAATACTCCCGGCAGGTGTGAGTTTGATCCCTCACCTGTAAAATGCTTGTCATTGCCTATTAATTTAAATTGTAAGTATATGAAAGTTACTTGAGTTGCTTAGTGAGTTGCTGTTAAAAACGGATGATGCGTGAATGAATGCTGTATGCAGTCTGGACTGGACTTTACCCGCCTCACACCCGCATCATACCGGAGGACAGTTAAGTCTCCTTGATGACGCGCTCATTCAGATTATGATCAGTAGGCAACTGATAAGTCCAGTGGGAGTCCCCTCTGAACAATTAGAGATTAGAATCGCATTCATGGGTTGTAAAGAGATGGAGATGGAAGATTGTAAATGTCTTGCTCGCGACGTGAAGTTATCATAACTAATCTTCTATACCAAGCATTAGAGTACGGTGGTACCTCGACATAAGAGTTTAATTCGTTCCGCAACCTTGCTCGAATTTCAAATTATTTGTATCTCAAAGTGTCATTACATCATATCATAGGTCAGGTGCACGACCGGTTGCGACTTTTTCTGGGTGTTTTTTGCTAAGCCGATTGCTCGTATCTCAAGTTTTGCTCGTATTTTCAAGCAAAACAATCGTATGTTGGGGACGATCGTATGTCAAGGTACCTCTGTACTTTGCCTGTATTTTGTGTCTCTTATGTCACACTTGACTGGGACTGGATGGGCACACACTGTTGAGAAATTCATTTTATTGGAATGTTCGCAATTTCAAAACAAAATATTTTAAACTTCAAACCGTCATTTCTATCAATGAATACATTAATTACAGTGTTGAAAGAAACAATACTTGAGTACAACAACTGCGGCAGAAGAATGCAAGAAGGCTGAGAGAAGCTCTCTCTAGAAGAGAAAGTTATAAGAATTTTTCATCGGGAAGCAGTCAAAAAGAAATGCACTGAATTAATATGCCATTAAGTCATTCGGAACCCACCAGGATACCCGGGTTAGACTAAGCACAGTGAGGGTTTTGAAGGGTGGCGAAGTAGGTCGGTGCCCCAGGGCGTCGAATGAGCTAGGGGCGCCGACTGCAACCAATCTTGCTTAGATTTTACTTTAATGTTAACACATGGGGCGCCAGAAAAAAAGTGCCCTAGGGCGCCGCAGGGTCTAAAGCCGGTACTGACTAAACAGTCAACAGTAAAGCTTTTATAAGATCAGCTGATTAGCCCAATGCTCCTGAGACCATTTAGGCCTTAAAATCGTTCCAACCCATAATAATATATCATTGAAGGGACAGGTAAATATATATATATTTATGTAAACACATACAGGAGAAAAGCAACAGATGGTGATAGTAATTCTAAGGTCTCCATCTGTGGAACTCGCTGACGCTTACCATGCTGCATATGGCTAAGCGCTGCATGTGGAGTGTTGATCTGCAAACGTCAAAGACTACAGCCCGAAATTCACGCATCATCCTTATTATTACAGGAATATACTATGAATGAGTGGTCTTCACGGGACGACTTTCGTCTACCAGCAATTTCAATTAATAGGCTATGAGGTGAGGGATCACATTCATACCAAGCGGCGGTATTTTAGAGCTCAGAAATCGATTAATAAACTTTTTTTTAATCTTTGTCGGGGATCGAACCCATGACCTTTGGTTTGCAAAGCAAACGCTTTTAACATTGAGCTACACCCGCCGGCAGGTATATGAAAATTTGCCGCGAAACTATAGTAAAAGTCTCCAAAAAAGCATGCGTTATATATAAGGGGCGACTGTATTATTTGCTGGCCATGATTGGGTTTAATGAAGGGGATTAATGCAAAAAATCAGCATTTCAATTTACAAAAAAAAAAAACTCAACCCGATTTGCACATTTACATGAAAATAAAACGTGTGAAAAACGCAATTAATAATGGTAAATCTGACAACAAGTAACGCTATTATACAAAACAATATTCAATATCTACTTTATCAACTTAATTTGCCAAGTAATCTGTGATATTGTGGCTTTTGGGTTTAGCCGTGTGTGGCGAATAACTCCTTTCCAATACCCCTCTGCAATGGCGGTCGAAAAATTGGAAAGGAGTAACTCGCCACACACGGCTAAGCCCAAAAGCCACAATATCAAATCGGGCCGTGAAAACCTAAGTTATTTAAGTAATCTGTTGCAGCAGATATAATACTTAAGCTTCGTGAATCTTGCACGTGATATAAACGCATTTGGAATTTTGGTCGGATGTAATAAAAACAATTTAATAACTTCGTTGTAACCTCACGTAATCTCGATATAAATAAAGGATTATTTAAAAAAAACTGTTTTTTACGCAACACACCTTAGTATCAAAAGCACATCATTAGTGGGTGATGTTTGTACCGGAATTATGATACGATCTACTCCAGTAACTAAATATTAAATTACGTTATTCAACCTTTTCATAGCCGCAAATAAAGCACGCCGCAGTGCTTATCGGGCCGATTTTTTTTCGTCGTGTTTATTAAATTTAAATTTATTTACCAAATACTATATCTCGCATCGACTTTTAAAGTTTCATTATTGAAGTTGTATGTTCCGTTTTTATAATATTGTCAATGTAAGTAAATACGGCGCGAAAATACGCCACCAAAAGTGCTTCCGAGACATCTCGTCTCTGGACATACGGGTACTGCGCAATTTAACGAGATATCTCGTCTCTGGCAACCATCGGGTTAAATATTGAGTAACCGGGGTTTTTTCACCGGTTTTCATTCCATCAACTAAGTCGAGCAACATTGGGCGCTGCACACACTTGAATGGGAAACCCTGCCTGCGAAGCACTGTTGCTTTGGTTGCACGCATTTTAGCTCCAACCAAAAAATCTGGAGCTTCGGGTTTATCATCCGATCTCTCTTAATAAATGCCTCAAACACATCTAAATGTATATAAAATCTGTGGCCTCAAATACCCGTACACCAATGCCTACTTTTTAAGCCGTCAGGAGCTGTATACGAGTATAATGGGCTGTACCCATCTAACTTTATACGGGGTATGTTGGGATACAATGAGTTGAGAACTAGAAGAGATGTGTGCTTGAGTATGCATTTCTTTCGCCTAGTGCGCGGCGTGTTCAGAAATCCTGATATTTTGTTTGAAATTGGTTTGTTTGTCCCTGACAATTATTTAAGGATAAGGAGGCACAGATTGTTTGTTCTTCCTAGAGGTAATACTAACCTGCCAGGGACTATGCCTCTTGGGAGAGTGATCAGAGTGTTCAACGATATCGCCTCGAATATTGATATATTCCACTTCAGAGAAGCCCAGTTTCGACATGAGCTCCACGAATTTATTTATCAAAGTAATTTCGTGGAGTCTTCTGTTTAGCGGGCTCCGAGACTTTTTAAATGATCCTAATATTATTGTGTTATTTATAAATTGTTATTTATCCTGTATCCTGTTTTAGAAATGAATTAAATATTGTTTTTTGTAATGTTTATAAAAGAAAAATAAATTGAAAATAATCTGTAGTCGGCGGAGTTCTGCGTGTAGAGAAGAACAAGGATAATGTGCGACAGAGACGGCTCTCTACAAAGCCGAAGATGTCCGAATATAACCAACACTCTCATTTAGAAGTAATGATTCCTAACTGATGTCTGCAATCTGCAGAATCCATTTCCCAACCTCACCATTTCCTTATCCATTCCCACGTATTTCGTGGTTAGCAACGTGTTACCAAAGAAGTCAATTCGAGACTCGCTGTAGTATACTAATTTCGCAGCCTTAGACTAAGCTCTATTTGACATCTAACTGATGTACCTAGAATCACGGGAAGGCCTTCAGCCACTCTCTAACAAGTAGCTTTTTGCGTGCTCCCAGTAACGGGTCCCCATCTGTGTCTAAAAACAGGACGGGACAGGGAGGGTTTTCACCAAGCGACTCTCATTTACGCGATCACACATAAAATGTTTGAATAATTCGAATTAAAAAAAAAAACATTCCACATTTACATGAAACCACAAAAAACCCATTAAAATAGTTCTTAAAAAAAAACTATTATCTCGTAATTATTTGTAATGTGTTTACGTACTTAAAAATTAATGTAAAATCCCATTCCATTGTGTCGAAGAAATTAAAATTATAATGTTAATGACAAAAAAAACTGTTTATTTATTACTGATGTTTAAAAAAACCACATTTATTTTACGATTTCAGGTACGTTTTATGTAAATATAATACTGTCTGGTAATGTAGAAATCTCACCTCCATATATGTCTACTATATAGCAATGGTTGAGCGCTGCCCATTCACGCATCGTCCATTGCAAGAAGACTCACATAGGCATTCGCGGAACAAAATTCATATATACCACCGATTTTGATTAATAGGCTATGGACATTAATTATGCAGCTGGAGAAACAGTCTCAAAACATCTTAGGCACTTGTATTTGCAAGTAACCAAAATACTTCAAAGAAGTGATGGAGTTAGTGAGAGATCACCAAATGATCACAATCTAAATGAGCGCATCACCAAGGAGACTTCACTATCACATACATAAAGCATACATTTTTACATAAAAAAACCTAAATAACCTCTCCTGAAGAAGTTTAGTTTTTTTTGTGCGCTAAAATGGCGTCGATTCTTACAGATTTAAATGAACCTTGTCCTAAGCATCTTTCGACTCCACTGCCCTAAGATTACACACAATTTATAATTGGTTCGGTCTTAAATGGAAACTGTGTCACAATTATTAGAAACTGTTTAAATATTTTTCATAATTTCATAATCTGCCGTAATAATAATATGTAAAGGGCATTAAAGGTGCGATGTAACGTCCCATGTGACGAAAGAGTTGCTTCTTACTACAGGTGAGAAATAATGTAAAAGTTTGCGATGTCATATATCGCCTAAAATGTTTACAAAAACTAACTTTATATAAATAACTTTAAGATATAAGTTTATAAAGTTTAATATATAATTGTTTAAATTTGTTAATAAGCAATCGTCTTTTTATGTGTTTTTTTTTTAACTTTTTTTTTCGTTTTGTTCGTTCACTAAAAAATCACACATTTAGAAGAAATTGTCTAATAAAAAATATATACTCTAATTATTAACAAATGTACTTCGAAATCATATTAATAACAAAAATAAGATTTTGTTTTACATGTTTCTGTGATAACAGCGCTATATTACAATGTACGTGGCCAAAATGAACACACCATGTTGAAAATACCGGTTCTCGACCGATCGCCGAAGTTAAGCAAATTTGGGCACGTGTATCCCTTGAATGGGTGACCGCAGTACCGGCTTTAGACCCTGCGGCGCCCTAGGGCATTTTCTCTTTAGCGCCTCATATTATTTATATATTTTTAAAACTCTAAGAAACATTGGTTGCCCTCGGCGCCCTTAGCTTATTTGACGCCCTGTGGCACCGACCCACTTCGCCACCTCCTAAAGAGCGACAGGCTAATCATTCGACCTGCTTAAAATGCCGATAAACTCGCGGTTAATACAGCTGCCTTCTCTTGCAGCTCAAAGCAACTATCCGTAATTTTACTCGGCGGAACTTCGGACGCAGAAACGGGCCGAACGACGCGAAAGTAGCTGGTGTAACTGCGTAGCGACAGTTGGCGACAAGTGAACATGTGCTTCAAATAGGGTGCGGATTTGGATGAAGAAATTTGAGCGCGTGGTTGAATCGATACCACGTGGATTGTCCACGTTAAATAATTATAATATTAATTTAAGGCTCCGCAAGCAACTTGCCAAAACATTTGTTTGGAGCATCTTTATGTACGGTTGTGAGACATGGTGCTTATCTGAAAGTGATAAAAAAGACTAGAGGCTATTGAGATGTGGTCATACAGAAGAATTCTCAGAATTATCTGGAGAGACCACGTCACGAACAATGAGGTTCTCAGGATAATCAAGGAAGATAGGCAACTAATAAGAACCATCTCAGAGAGGCGAGTTTGATGGATCGGTCACATCATGCGCTATGACGGTCTTCTTCACGACATTGTGGAGGGGATGGTTGAGGGTAGAAACTGTAGAGGGCGCCCTAGACGGGAGTATTTGCAGCAAGTGTTCGAGGACATGGATTGTAGCTCTTATGCTGAGCTGAAGAGGGTTGCGGAGGACCGAGAGGAATGGAGATCGAGATGCAAGATTCTGTTGCTGCAAACCGATCCACCGGATTGATACTACGAAGAAAATAATAATTATAACAAGTGATGCAAATTATAAAAGTTACACCAGTGGCTGGAACGGTATAATTACGACTGTCATGCGATAGGACGGGCGTTCAATCTCCACGAAAGTGAAAAAAAAAAGTTAGTAATAATAAAATTTTGAGCATAACAATAAATGTTCAAAAACACGTGGTGTCATTCCATGGACACCAGACATTTACAGTGAGTCCACTTACGAAATGGACGATGCGAGAATTTTTGTATATCTATTGGCAGCCGGTACGCGATGAATAAATTTAAAGAGTTTGCTTACGATGCCAGAGATCGTCGGTTCCAGGTGAATCTAAATATATCTTAACAATCTATACTCTTATTATGTATATACTAGTATATACTATTACTCTTTACACGTTGGGAACTGATGACGCATTCATCGAAGGCGAAAGCCCTGTCTTGCTGCAAGTGATTCATGCTAAAATAAGGCACGAAATAATTTATCCGTTTGAATGAAAGCCAAAAATAAAAATGCGGGAATCCGAGAATCGAAGAGGACGAGACTCATGAGGAAGGCTGGCGTTGGTCCACGGATGACTGGTGTATTGGATGTCCCGTAAACCTAACTTAACCTAAGTTATTTCGTTAACGAGACCTACGGAGTAAGCGATCACTGTACAAATCATTACGATAGGTCCCGTGCACCAGACGTCCAGTACGCCCCACGTCGACGATAGGTCGTCACACAAAATTGGTGGTAGTCACGAATTGGACACAACTCATTCAGCGCATAGTTATAATTAAAATGGAAAGCGTCATAGAATCCGCTAATTAATTTCTCCGTCACGGATCTTGGGGTATTCACTTGCACGTGTCAGCTGACATCAACACCAAGTGGATTATTCCACACTTAGCAATTACAAGCGATGTAAATTAACGTAATTAAGCTAACAAACTCATTGATGTAGGTTTTTTTTAAACGTACAGAAGAATGCAGGTCGAGTGCTTTACGACGCTTGCCACTTTCAGGACTGCCTGCAATGTATGTTGAGTGTGGATACTCTGAATAGTCTAGCTTTGAATGATACTAGTTTGATTAATAGACTATGACAGCAGTTTCCAAGAATGTCGAATCTGATTCACACCATTCCGATGTATTCCTTTAAATTATATGTACAAGATACATCCAACTAAAGAACTAATTCCTCCTGCACCCACCCACAACCGACAAAGTCGTCTTACACTTCCCAAACATCCATTACACGGTTAATGTGTGCCGACCAAGAACTGGCAGTTTCCAAAATATCCTTCCTGGTAAGCTTTTGCATGTTCTTCCAGCATCTGTGTTTCCTTCTTCATACAAACTGCATCTCTTCAAGAAACAGATAAAGATACACTTGCAATCTCCCCAACCCACACTAACACAACACACGTTACATTATGTGATCGGGAGATTAGCCCGACGCTCCCGAAGCCTGGACTAGTAACAACATATAAAAGAAGGTTTAATGAAAAATCTCCGAAAACATTTTATTTAAAATATTCGCAAATTAAAAAAAAGCGTTTAGAAGGTTCGACTGTACAGCGTCGGTGCATTAAAATGTTTAGAAATATTATTAATGTGAAGTTTGTCTGTGACAGAACTCGCAATATTTCGCGTGTTAGTCGGGCGATTTAACCATCGCCTATCGCGTGATCGAATGCCTCGACTGCCATTGGCTGACGGCGACCAATCACGACCCGCCGAACGTGGTACCACTAATTATTACTAGTCCCTAGTGCACCTCAATCCTCCAGCAAGATTCGCCACACCTGAACCCTGGCTACGCTAAGAGACATTTTTTTATGTAAACACATACAGGACAATACAGACAGACGATGAGAGCGCGATTCTGAAGTCTCATCTGTGGAATTCTAAGACGCTTATCAGGCTGCATATGCGGAGACACGTATTTTTAGCATCTATTTTTTCATTTTTAGCGATTTTGAGCAATAAAATGTTTGTATTTTAGCATTTTGAAGTATTTAAAACTGGTTTTAGAGCATTTAAAAATGATTTTAGCATCTATTTAATATCGTTTTAGCATATATTTGTATAAGATGCAAATTCCAGTACAATTATTTATTTATTTATTCATATTACATACAAATATACTACGTAACATATTAAACAAAATAATCGTAAAAAGGGGAAATTTAAAAATATAAATGAAATTATTCATGAAACGTCTAAAATGCAGCTACAAGGTTCATTTACAGAAAAATTGAGAAAAACCCAACCAGCGCTAATCGAGTTTGATTAAGATGACTCATTATTGTTAATAATCAATAAAAATAATTGAAACGAATTAAAAATATTAAAAAAACATAAAAATTCGCAAGTAATGCTGATTTCAGCAACTATTTTCATATTTTTTGAAATTCGCATTTAAAAGCATCTTCTATTACGCATTCATTGCAAAATGCTAAAAATGCGTGTCTATGCACATAGCTAAGCGCTGCACGCTTACACGAACTGATAATCATGAGCTGATTCACGCATCATCCTTATTATAATAACTAATACATCATTATCATCAGCCTGTGTCCGTCCTCTTCGATCCTCCGCCCTCCGCATCCAGGTCACTCCCGCTATTCTTCTTATATCGTCACTCTATCTTGTAGGGGGTCGGGTCGGCCAATGCTTCGTTTGCCGGTTCTTGGGCGCCATTTCAATACTTTTCTTTCCCATCGAGCGTCGTCTCTTCGACAGGTATGTCCTGCCCATTGCCACTTGAGTGTGCCTATTCGTTGGGTAGCATCCACTACTTGAGTTCTTCTGCGTATTTCCTCGTTTCGGATTCTATTTTTTAGCGACACTCCAAACATGGATCTCTCCATAGCACGCTGGATGACTTTTATTTTAAGGGTAAGACTTGCTGTCAGATTCCACGTCTCTGCGCCATAAGTTAATACAGGAGGATGCATTGGTTTAACGCCTTAGTTTTAAGACATTGCGGAATTTTCGCTTTAAAAATGTACTTTAGTTTTCCAAATCCTGCCCATCCCAGTTGTATACGCCTGTCGATTTATTTTGAGAAGTTACTTCGCCCTAGTTGTATTTCTTGTCCCAGATAGGTATAGTTGTCGTTTACTAATACATCGATAAATCTAAATACTCGGATAAGTTGAAAAACTTCAGCTTTACAATCAAATTAAAAACGATTTAATGTTGAAATGTACCCGCAAGTACGCAATTATATATGTACTCCATTGATATCGCACTCGCATTTTATCAATAATAAAAAAATATGTAATACCTGAGATTATGTTATAAGAATTAATTTACCGGATTTTTTTCAGCCCGTGAAGGATTTTCAAGTGTCTTTGACGGTAAGCTCATTCAGATTATGTTCAGTTAGCAACTGACAAGTCCAAAGACAGTCTTTTATAAACAATTGTGGCAATCACATAGAACTGAAGTTTACGCGTATATAACGAGTAAATGGGATTAGAAGCACACTTTCACCAGTCGATAAGACTTGTACATAAAAATATGCACAAGTCTTATCGTTGGATTCTACGACGCTTACCATGCTACATATGGCTAAGTGGCTGTACGTAGAGAGTCAATTATTACGAGAATTGATTATGAATGGGTGGTCTTCACGGAACGACTTTCGTCTACCACCAATTTTGAATTACAGTCTGTTACTGTCATTTTACGGGTAAGGGATCAAATTTACACCAAACGAAGTATTTTTAGAGCTTAGAAATCGATTCGTTTTTTAAAATCTCCGTCGTGGATCGAACACACGACCTTCGGTCTGGTAAGCAAGAGCTTTAACCACTAAGCTATGCCCACCCGCAAAGAGATGGATGAAAAGATAAACTATAAAGATAAAAACTAAAGAGGCCGCCTTTAAAAAGAGCATTTACAGATTCTTTCACGATTGCTACTACCCATTAAGGCAGTGCTCCGCAACCGGTGTGTCGCGGCACACTGGTGTGCTATAAGCCGATACAGGTGTGTCGCGATCAAATAAGGCAATATTATAAATAAATAATTTTACAACGGTCCTCAAGCTCCCAGCGCCTATCGCCTATTTATGTACACATACAACGAGGTACTTGCTTTATTAAGTTCTGAATGAAATTAAAAAAAAGTGAAATTGATCAAGTTAATATCTATTTTTGGCTTTTGGTGTGCCGCGGTATTCAAGGTGAGAACTTTGGTGTGCCGTAGAATCGAAATAAGTATTTTGGTGTGCCGTAGATGAGAAAAGGTTTCGGAGCTCTGCATTAAGGTATTCTATATAAATTTAAAAATATATATATTTCATGATAAATAATATTGGTTACGATGTTTTGACGAACGTCGATGAGTATTGTCGAGAAGGAAGTGATAGCAGGTGACTGGAAGAGACTACGGGCGCAAGGTCGCGGGTTCAGACCCATTCGCGGCTGATAGGCCCCCGCGCGATAGGCCCCCGCGCGATAGGCCTCTCTAAGAAACTGCCCGCGGACCTTGGGATGCTATCAACAGCGCTATTAATCAACACCAATTGAATAAATCCACTCCGGTACGCTTTTGAGTGATGCCATTGTTGTACACGAATTTGGGAAGCGGACAAAGCGCCGAGAGGAATGGCCTCCTCTGGCGCGGCGTACAGCTCGTACGCTACGGATGAGCGAGAGACACTTACTATCCTCATTATACATATATATATTTATATATTGTATGTTTGCGGCGGTTTCCGCGCGGTTTCCGTTTGCACAGAGTTTCCAGATTTTGTATTCTACATATAGATAAGCGCTGAACGTGCATTGTTGATCCGCCAACGTCATAGATTACAGCCCGACATACATGGTATATTTACAGTTCGACAGGCGTATACAACTGGGATGGGCAGCATTTGGAAAACTAAAGTGCATTTTTAAAGCGAAGATTTCCGCAATGTCTTACAACAAAGGCGTTTAACCAATGCATCCTCCCTGTATTTACTTACGGCGCAGAGACGTGGAATTTGACAGCAAGTCTTACCCATAAAATAAAAGTCACCCAACGTGCAATGAAGAGATCCATGTTTGGAGTGTCGCTAAAAGATCCGAAACGAGGAAATACGCAGAAGAACTCAAGTAGTGGATGCTACCCAACGAATAGGCACACTCAAGTGGCAATGGGCAGGACATACCTGTCGAAGAAACTACGGTCGATAGGGAGGAAAATTATTGGAATGGCGCTCAAGAACTGGAAAACGAAGCATTGGCCGACCCCCTACAAGATGGACTGACGATATAAGAAGAATAGCGCGAGTGTCCTGGATGCGGAAGGCGTAGGATCGAAGAGGGTGGAGACTCATGCGGGAAGCCTACGTTCACAGGCTGATTTTGATGACTATTTCGACCGCATTTGCGGGGGACTTCTTCAGGATTGCTGATTTAGTTGTGAGTTGATATATCCATAAACTAAATCATCAATCCTGAAGAAGACAATGGCGGTTGAAGTATTGGTTAAAATAAATTCGTTACACACGGCTAAACCCAAAAGTCACAATATCAAATCCGGCCGTGAAAACCGAAGAAGTTATTTAGCCCGACTTACACAATTGCGGGCGTATATTTACAGTTCTGGATGGACAGGTGTTCAACAAGAAAATGAATGGAAATATGTGTCCAGTTCGTGGTTATGTCGTGCTGCGAGCACGGTGCTCAGGTGGGATTACATCACCCGGCCGTGCTCGGCGTGGGTCAAAGGTCTGCGTGTCGATAAGCGGTAGCCGGTGGAGGCGCGACCTTGCTCAAGGTCGCGGACCCGAGATTAGAAATGGACACGGCCAGAACAGGTGCAACAGCTAATCAAATTGCTTCCTAAATGTTACCATCGCACTGATATCAACTCCAAACATACAATGTATAGTAAAACATATACGATTGAATCAAACACACACGAAAAAAACGAATTGACACTTTTAGTAATTAAATATATACATACAATAATACCTCCAATTTTATACGCATCAGTTCATTCAGAAAAATATCGGGATGCGAACCACGAGCCTTGGAACCAACCTTTGCTCTTGTTCATTACCATAGTCCACTCGACTGTCTCCTGCCTGGATAATGGATATTTCTCTCAAACCTTTCATGCAGTAGAGCACAACCGGTCGAGACCAGTGTACGCTATGACGCTCAGCAAAGAAAGCATGCGGGAAACGCGTGTTGTGTTCGTGTTTGTGTGTGTTGGGGAGATTACGAGTGTATATTTATCTGTTTCTTGAAGAGATTGTAGTGAGGAGGAAACAGAGACACGCTGGAAGAGCATTCCAAAACTTATCGGTGGCATTTAGAAAGCAACTTTGAAAACGACACACATTAACCGTGTATGGATGTTCGGCAAGTGTAAGACGAGTTTGTCTTTTAACGCTTGTTGGAAATACTCCCGTCTAGGGCGCCCTCTACAGTTTCTACCCTCAACCATCCCTTCCGCAAATTACGTGAAGAAGACCATCGTGGCGTATGATGTGACCGATCGCCTCTCTGAGATGGTTCTTACTAGGTGCCTATCTTCCTTGATTATGCTGAGAACCTCATTGTTCGTGACGTGGTCTCTCCAGGAAATTCCGAGAATTGTTCTGTATGACCACATCTCAAAGGCCTCTACTCTTTTTGTGTGCAGGAGGAATTAGTTGTTTAAGTTCCGAAGGGCAGTATCATTGGTGGTGGTTTTTTCACAGGCGAACATGAAATAGTAAGCAATATCGTACAGAAGGAAGATATCAGAAGATACCCCATCTCTGTGCACTGTATGTTAATAGTGCAGCCTTGAGCGCAGGTCATGTCGAATACTTCCGTTCCCAATACTGGAGAACATATACTCGTGTGTGAGTCGCTCACTCACTCATTACAATAACCCAAAACCGACGTTATTAACCTTTATCCGCCCAGGAGATTTGTAATGTTCGGAATTGATTAAATTGAATAGATAGTTACCGTAAATATAAAAATAGAGACGACGGAGAATTTTTTTATGATTTTTTTCGAGCATGGCAATGTATTTGGATTTATTGGGATTCCATACTAAGCTCCCATATTCCAGAACAGATAGAACAAGTGAAGAATAGAGGGAACGAAAAATTAGAAGGTTACGAAATTGACTAGCCTGGCGGGTGATGAACCTGAGAAGTTTTGTATTATGAACATAATTTAGTATGCTTCACCTCAAAGTCATACATTCGCATTGTCAGTACGATGATTTGACCAACTGCTTGTATACGGTAAAAAATCATCTTCGTCGTCTTCTCGAGCGTGTTTACAAAATAAAATATACACATAATACTTGTACATTGCCGGCGGTCATAGCTCGACGGTCAAAGCGTATGCTTTGCAAGCCAAAGGTCGTGGGTTCGATCCCTGACGGAGATTAAAAAAATAAAAAGGATTTTTAATCGATTTATGAGCTCTAAAATACCCCCGGTTGTTGTGAATTTGATCCATCATCCGTAAAACGCCAGTCATAGGCTATTAATTGAAATTGGTGGTAGACGAAAGTCCACCCGTGAAGACCGCCCATTCATAGTGAATTCCTGTAATAATAAAGGATGATGCGTGAATCTCGGGCTGTAGTTGGCGGATCAACACTCCACATGCAGCGTTAAGCCATAAACACCATGGTAAGCGTCATAGAATTCCACAGATGAGACTTCAGAATTACTATCACCATCTGTCGGTATTCTCCTGTATGTGTTTACATAAAAAAAAACATGTACATATGTACACGTCGACTAGCACCTAATATGCATAAAGTACATAGTTCAACAGCGGAGAGCAAAGATTGAAAAAACATCAAGAGAGTCAACACATGTCGTCATTGAAAACTCTCAACAATGAAAAAATACAGCCGAGCAGGGGTCGCCAAGCCTCTCCTGCTGTTCCACGCAGAACCTAATTACTGACAATAAGCGTGCCATCAATGCTGCGTAGTTGACACATGTTGTGGCCACAGATTGCCGCCACACGGTGTAAAAAGTACACGAAATCATATATTTCTAAAAAGAGTTCCGCTGATTAGTCAGGCGCTCTCGCGGTCTGAACCAACGTCCAAAAAGGCGACTCAACGCATAACTTGTATGCAATATCAAGTTTGCGTTGCAGCGATCAATATTGGTGGTGGACGAAAGTCGTTCCGTGTGGTCACACCACCCATTCACAGTGAATTCCTGTAATAGTCTACGAGGTTGAAGGATCAACACTCCAAATACAGCGCTTAACCGCATGCAACATGGTAATCGTCATATAATCTAGAGATGAGTTCAGCATCACCATCACCATCTGTCGGTATTCTCTTTTCGTTCGATTGTCGAAGTTAAGCAACATTGGACGCTCGCGGTATTTAGATGGGTCACCGCTTAATGCACACCGCGTGACGTCGGTTGAAACTAGACAAATCTAATTTTTAAAAAACGCCTGAATAAGCCTTGGATGCTATAACTGTCTTCGCATCATACTCCCGCCACAAAATTCATGGAAAACTCCAATATTCGATAATACACTATGTGGTAATACGTATTCGGAGGAGTTTCGGTTGCAAATATGACTTGAGAATTGTAAAGGATAGGTAGTGAAAGCTGACGATACTTTGTGTCGACCATATGCGCCATCCAAAGAGCTGATATGGAAGAACTAAAATGAAAAACTCTTTAAAGGTCCTCATTTTCGTGATATCGATCGCGTGACCTGTTTAGATGGCTTATCAAAACGACCTCAGCCGTCTCCATGGCAGCACCGAAGACGAGAGGTGCGCCCAAGTAAATAAAGGCGCAGTTACTTCTAACCTCCAACCCGTGAAACACGTACGTAAGCGTTCGATCCCTGACGAATAAATGATTCAATGATAAAGAACGATTGTTCAGTTTCGTAGAAAAAAGTTTACAAGCTCTGTCACTGTACACGAACATCTATAAATACCCCCGGTTGGCGGGAGACTGATCCTTCACCGTTAAAATGCCTGTCATAGTTTATGCATTTGAAAACGAAGTGACTTTGCATGAGCGACAACTGACACACAGTGCTGCTAAGCCGTGCTCTCCAGTGTTTCTACTTCACTAGCTGTAGCAAATAGCCGCCACTGTATGCAATACAAAATTTCTAATCACAAGAATCATTACTTAAAGATATGGTGGCCGCAACGTTCGAGGCCTTTTTGCTTTCAATCAGCAACAGATCGGATGATTAGCCCGACGCTGCAGAGGCCAGAATTATTTAAGTCCTAAGAGGCGGGCTCAACACAAATTAACAACATAAAAGACACATTAATATGAAAAAGTTGCCGCTGACGAGTGTTTTTTCAAGCAAACGCATGCAATATAGAAAACGGGAGGGTTCTATGACGCTCAGCCAAGACGGCTTGGGGAGATTGCAGGTGTGTATTGATCTGCTGCTTGAAGAGATCCAGATTGTATGAAAGATGAAACATAAATCCACGAAGAAAAATCTAAAGCTTAACGGTGGCATTTACGCGAAAAATAAATATCAATCTCAGTATGTAACTGAGCCACGTTGCCACGCCATGACATACAAATTTATATATGTGACTATATGCGAGGATAGCTCGATAGTATTCGACTGAAACGTCCCGAATAAGTTGAAAATAAAAACATGTCCAACAGGTTTTAATGAATATTTGAACAATAAAATGTAGCTGTCGTCAACTGGCGTTTTTCGATAGTTTTTTTAATTTTTTATTATTGGGCGTCCATTTAATAGTTAATTTAGCAACAAAAAAAATAAAACTAGAACACGATCAAGAACATTCAAGAGCAAACAGTTTTGCTATAACAATTTGTTAAATGCGCAGTGTCAAAACTAGATTCATAAGAATTTTTTCAGCTACATGTACGAGTACTAGCAGTAAATTCGTATATACCGTTTACACCAAACAAATTCACAGAAAGGTAAGAATATTTGATTAGTCTAAATGTATCATTATTAAATGTCCTAGTCTCAGAGGAGCACTGTGCTAGTTATCTAAAGAAGTACCGGTTCATGTCCGTTTACGTTAGTCATTGTATTTGGATGGGTGATCGCCGCTTGTTGTTGTTTTTGTAAAATAAAAGCCTCGAAAGCATCTAAGCCAATAATTCGATATATTTATTAATTAATTCTACAAACATGCAATTTTGCCTCAAACGCAACTACACAACAGTCTGCATCTATACTGGAAAAATACTAACGATGTACTGTGGACGTCAAACAAAAGATCGGACGATTAGCCCGATGGTGCAGAGGCCTGAACCATTTAGTACCAAGAGGCGGTTCAACCCAGAATAACAACATAAAAGACACATTAATATGAAAACATCACTGTAGTAAAAATCTTCTATAACACACGTTTGTTTGATTTGTAAAGGACATTTTTCTTGTAGCCCTTGCGGCGATTTCATATATAACGGTCCCTTCTATGATGCTATTTTGTATTAGACCACTTCTTTGGACTAAATGATCCAGGCCGATCTCGTGAAAACGTTACAAGAGCGTTGTCTATACAGGCCTATAAAAGGCCGATGAAAGGCAAGCATTTTGAGACGACAGAGGGGATCCAAACAGCTTGCACCGCGGCTCTAAAGGCTATTCGGGAGAATGTCTTCCGCGACGCCTTCAATGCTTGGAAATCGCGCTGGCAGCGCTGCACCGACGCAGAAGGAGCCTACTTTGAAAGTTTAAAAAAAAATGTAACGATTGCCTCAATATTTTTTTTTAAATCGACTCAAGACTTTCCGGACAAACCGTGTATTTACTTGATTTTGGCTCTGCTTGCGGTCTCGATTGCGAGTTGAGAGCCGCTGCTCGTGTGCGAGAGAGATGTACGTGAAATTGGGAGAAAGTGAAGCGCGCCGCGTTGAGCATGTGGATGAGCGGCAAGCGTTAGCGACCAGGGAAATTGAGGCCAAGCCAACGGCATTCCGACGACTCCGTGCCAAGGCGAGCCTTCGACAACCCACTCAAAACTACGGCCATTTATATAAGAGTAATAACACACCGAAACTGAGGCTCACTGACCCAGCCCCTGGGGGCTGGGCCGACCACATGTATTTATCTACAAAATCTATTAAAAACCTTATCGATTCTAATCTTCATCGGCCGGGCAATAAAGGATAAAAACGTGAATCTACGTCATTATAGCCGCAAAATAATGTTTACAATTCGTTTGGTATGAATGCACCCTTAGATATAAATGCGTGCGTTTTACCAAGACAAAGATTGTGAGTTCAATCTGCCCAATGAGGCATGAACAAAAAATTTGACAAGTTTGTAAGCTCGACTGTAAAATATCAATCTAAGCATATTAATCAAAATTACTGATACTCAAAAAGTTACAGTGAAACGGAGATTAAATGCGTGGGTTGTAATATTATAACGTTTGTGGATCAAGACTCCACGCTCAGAACTTGGCCATCATTAAAATGGCATATTTTTATATGGATATTCTTTAAGAAGCTAAACTTAACCTCTGAAATCCCAACTTGTCACCTGTTCCATCCACAGTCAAAACGAATTCATCAAATAACATTAGGAAACAATAAATCGAAACGGTTTGGGATAGTAAAGAGTTAAAATATCTTTATGAAATAGAAAAGAGTCGCCAATGAAAAATAATAATTATTCTCTATTAGGTAAAGTTTTTCTAATACAAAAAAAAACACGTTTTCTTTAGCGAACTAAGGCACTACACACTCCAGTAGAATTTCACCAAGACGACTTGGGACAAGGCATGGACAATGGAGGCTGACACAGTTGTGTGGCATCACTGTGTGGCGACCATGTGCTGCGGATTCGAAGTAAAATAAGAAGCACTTTGAGTGCAAGCAGACAGAATCAATAATTTGTCATAAAATGTGTATTTTCTCGTCTTTCTTATTTGCATGTTATCATCAATTAACAAGATAAACATCTTCTTATGGTGCGTATGGTCACCACGAATTTGTGTATCACAAATCCGTCAGCTGCCGTTGCTCCCAAGGCGTCTGCTCTATCTAGGAACATGAGTGGTTCCTTATTGAGTGAGCCAGTAAATCGAGGAGATGTCAACTGTGATAAAGCAGCAACAGCGATATCCTGGTAACTACGAATGCATAGTGTGTGGAGCGACTAATACACACATGAGTCTGTATTCTACGGCAGCGATTTGTGTCGACCGTATGCACATGTGGAGAGAGATGCACATGGATAAATGAGATCTATTCGACCTTGACAATGACCTCTCGGAAATTTAAGACAAATAACCATTTTTGTACATTTAAGCAGAAGAATACATCCGAGGCATTTAATAAAAAATAAGTTCACACGAAGAGGATCGGTGAATACTCCGAGATGTAATTAATGTCAAAATGCTATATCGTAATTAAATTTTCACGAAATTTTTGAACATAGTTTTGTGCTGTCAATACTATTGAACTCGCTGGACTGACGAAGAGTGCAGGTTAATTTTTGTATATATTCTTTAAGAATTTATAAATCGATCGAACAAATGCTTCAACAAAATGAATACTACGTAGACTAGTGTTATACATAAAAAAATGCACGCCACAAAAATACAAGTACATATATACGAGTAATAAACACGACATAAAAATACATATACACATAAAAAATTGACCATAAAATATTCGAAATTATATAATACAAGTGTCAGTTAAAAAGAAAAACGTGGCTCCAGCGCGAGTTAACATTAAAATTGCAATAAAAAAATATACATAAACGATTTTAACATCATTTAATCGTACATTACCACCAACAGCTTTTTTAAAATTGAGATTGTGTAAAAAAAATTTTTTTAATATAAAATTCGAATGCGTACATTTTCGTTTGCGGTCGAGCGTTGAGCACTTTGCGTAATGGCAAGCCGCGTAGTCAGACGTCCTGACTGTTACCCGGTCGGTGGGAAACTGACTGAGCAGAGCGCTGCACGCGGAGAGATCCAAAAGGTCATTCGACAAAACACCTTATCAGGCACGCTAACTTTTTTTCTTATATCACAGTCAGAGGTTACCTAGTTACTTGCTTTTATTGAATTTGCTGTTTGCGTGTGTAGTGGTATCTTAAACAAGCTAATTTTGACCTACTTCTCGATGCTAGATTGACCCTTAATTAATTTTTCGAAAGATTTACCTTTTTTATAATGTATAAACATAAAGGTGAGAGAGAACCAAAAAAAGGATCTGACCTATCAGAGAACTGTGTGACGCTAGTGGTGAAGAATACACTATGTTTCACACAATATATGTGAACATGCAGCTCACTTGTGTCTTGATAGTGACGGATTGAGGAAAGCTACGAGTTAGTCGAAAGTGATATCTCCTTAATAGAGGCCATACTCAACGTGAGCCATGTAAAAACAAGTCAAAAATAAATATTTATTATTTATAATGAATCCCAAATTGAATGTTAAAAGCATTGAAAAATATATATTTCCTGAATGACTTCAATGAAGGCGACAGTCAGAGGGTTCGAAGAAATGGCAAATTTAATTTATGCTCCCCCTAGCGGGATCTGTAATACTTGTCCCAGTAATATCCACCGTCTTTTAACTAAATAATGGTTGCTTTGTACGCTTCCCCACTTGTCATTATTCACGAAAACTACCGAATTCGTAGTACGAGTCTTCCAACATCTGCTTTCAAAACCCATCCTACGAAAGCATAGACTTTTGCGTGCTGTACAGGCGGCACTGTGTTTTGATCGAGAATAATTGCGCTTCCCAGACATTGCAAAAGTAAAAGACGCTCCGAAGTCCCCTCAGTGAATTTCAAACCAAAATATATGAAGCTCTCGATCGTCGAATTTTTTTTAAATTCTTTGCAGGGATATAACCCACGACTTCTTGCATTTAAAGCAATCTGTAAATAGGGTAGTATTCGATAAGCTAATTGGTTACCACCAAGCAACGCTCGCGGACCAAGATACGTGACTCTTTGGAGTCGTTCAACGAGGGAAAAACTTGTCGACCTCTCAACAATTAGAGAAAGGATAAAAATGTTATCTCAGGAAACGTCAGTGAGCGGATATGATATAAATATATTTGCGTGGGCAAAAATACAGAGAGGTATGGCCTGCAATTGTAGATGGAAATCTCTCACCTACTACTATGCGATATACCAAGGGCTTTACCCCCGCGGATCTATACAAAAAAAACAATGAAATATATTCATAAATAAATAAATATAAATCCCGTAAAATTTTATATCGTTCTATATCCTTGTTATCCAGATATGGACGTCACGAATTAGCGCCTAACAATTGTCTTCTCCCAATACATTTCTGAACCTAAAGGTCATACTGGGTATTCGTATTTTAGTATTCGACACATACTTTGGTCGTTTTCTTAATCGAAAAATTGATTGAGATCGGATTATCAACACGGGGGCTCTCGATGCCTGAACCGTGTGGTACTAGAGAGCGACATAACTCAAAAAAACACTATCATGGCGTATTATTTAAAAAATGTCATAGTCGAAAGTATGGGGGTCCATTTGTTCGACGCCAATGACAAACAATAAAGTGACAAATTAATTGTTAAAAAAAAAAAAAACAACCATTACATATTTGTACTTTCGATATTCGTTCGCTTACTCCCGACGCGTAGTACCGTTACATACAACGGAATATTTTGAGCTGTGTGTAGCAAATAATTCGACATCTGATAGCGCTGGTGTCGTATTTGTGGCGGTTACTTGCTGAAGAACGAAACCGGACGTGATATCAAAAGAAAAACCTAAGTGGTGTCGAATTTGTTTGAATGCATTGTTTTTCTTATCGGGAAATATTATACGCGATGAAAAATATTTACAAATATGAAAAGATAAAAAGACTGTTTGTGTGAGATCATCGCCCGTGAGAGTTACTGTCGCTTCTTAACTGCAACATAGAGTCACCGCGAATTGACGCCAATCCCTTTAGTCAGTTATCTCAAGACATCTAAGCACCCATAATAGGTTTCACATTGTGAGCGCGGTGTTCTTTGTTAGATCGCCAAAGTTAAGCAGCATTGTTCGCGGGACAAAAATTGTATGGGTTACCGCACTTTGCTTAACGAATGTCGTTGATCGGGTTGGGTTGAGGCGTCATTAAGGAACTAATGGTCTAATCTTGAAAATGTCGATTTTCAAATGACACAAAATATGCCTCGGATAATACAACTGCCGTCTCTTCTTCAAGCCAAAGCAAATAATAATGATGATGCGTGAATATCAAGGCTGTAGTCTATGACGATGGCAGATCAACACTCCAAATGCAGCGCTTAACCATAAGTAACGTGGTAAGAGTCATATATTCCACAGATGAGACTTCAGCCCTGAAGATGAGAGACTCCAGCTCTGGGAACAAATCGCATCAGAGGATTTCATTACTCCAAAGAAAGGCCTCCCAACTGGCAAGAACCTTGACTGGCGGATGCTTCGGTAGGGAGAGACACAATTGTGCGACTGTGGAGATATGCAGACCGCCTCACACCTAAGATCCTGCTCCATGTGCCCAACAAGCTGAGCTATCGATGTTGCCAGATACTGGGAAAAAATGATTTGACGTCGCTGATACGAAAAAGAAGAAGACTTCAGCATCACTAACACCATAGGTACAAAAATAACACTATCCGCTGATAGCAAAAACATGTCTTTTGCGTGCGCCTTGAGTCATTGTCTTGTGTGAATATTGCAACTGCTGCAACAAGCAAGTACATACTATTATACTGAAACAAACCACTTTGATTGCGCTTGGGTAAAACAATTAACATTGAAATACTGCTGGCGAGAAACTAGGCACGAGTTAATGGCGTTCGATTTTCAAAAACACATACAGGAGAATACCGACAGATGGTGATAGTGATTCTGAAGTCTAACGGCTAAGCGCGCCACGTGGAGTGTTGATCCGCCAGCGTTATAGACCACATTCACGCATCATCCTTATTATGACCAGAATTCATTATGAATGGGTGGTGGTCTTCACGGGACGATTTTCGTCTACCACGAATTTAATAAATAGGCTACGCGACTAGCCTTTTACGGGTGCGGGATCAAATTCACACCAACAGGGGGTATTTTAGAGCTCAGAAATCTGTATTAAATAACAAAAAGTCCAATATTATATTCAGTCAAATGAAGAATGCATGAATTCCTACATTCTGATGATGATGTTCGAGACTTGATCCAACCGTCGTGGGTTCGATCCCAGACGGATGTTAAAAAGAACTCATTCGTAACGTGGTAAGCGTCCTAGAATCCACAGAAGAGTCTTCAGCATCACTATCACCGTCTGTCGGTATTCTCCTGTACGTGTTGACACAAAAAACGGCGACTCTCAATCTATTATATAGTAGTGTTCACATGTAGTGGAAGAGTCCTCAAGGCTCCGTACTAGTGCCGCTACAAGTTCGATTGTCTGATAACTGATTTTTGTCATTTTCGATGCAGTTCGAGGGAATCGCCTCGGCCCTATCGGGCATGCAGACTTTGTGGCCACTAAAAAAAATTCCACGCATTTACAATCTTTGCTCGTATTTTCGGTGAGAGAATCTATCTTCCATCTCCATCGCTTTACAACCCATGAATCCGATTCTAATCCCTTTCACGGTTTCTTTTTTTTAGCACTTCTGTGCAGTGGCCACAATTGTTCAGAGGGGACTCCCACTGGACTTATCAGTTGCTAACTGATCATAATCTGAATGAGCGCGTCATCAAGGAGACTTAGCTGTCATCCGGTGTGATGCGGGTGTGAGGCGGGTTAAGTTATAGTTATGTCTGATAACTGAGATTCGTTGCTAACAAATTATGCTGCTTTTGAGCGCTTCTGCGCGTCCGTCTGCAAGAGTGCAAACGCAATTAATGACTTTTAACTGACGTCTGCTATCTGCAGAATCCATTTCCCAACCTCACCATTTCTTTATCCATTCCCACGTATTTCGTGGTTAGCAACGTGTTACCAAAGAAGGCTATTCGAGACTCGCTGTAGTATACTAACATCGCAGCATTAGACTGAGGTCTATTTGACATATAACTGATGCATCTAGATTCTAGAATCACGGGAAGGCCTTCAGCCACTCTCCAACAAGTAGATTTTTGCGTGCGTCCAGTAACAAGTCCCATCTGGGTCTCCAAAAACAGGACGGGACAGGGAGGGTTTTCACCAAGCGAGTGTATGATAACTGGATTCGCATGTGATACAGCACACAGTGCACTTTGTAAGAGTGTTTATACTCGGCAATAAAAAAAACCACTTCTTGAATGACGCGAGCGAAGGGTTATTTTTACACAAAACTATTTACAATCCGCGGAACGAAGAAAATATGTTTTTCATCGAAGGTGATCGATCACTCGATAATTATATCGAAAACAACAACAAAGTCACTGTACAGAGTGTTTACAAAATTAAATGCAACATACAACGTGTATTCATGTAACAGAACCGTACTTCCGAGATGTACAGATGATAAGCATAGGATAATACAAAAATAAGAATAAGACAAGTGTCAAAGATAACAGAGATCTAGGAAAACAATACAACACTTATATTGTGGCTTTTGGGTTCAGCCGTGTGTGGCGAATTTCTTTTGACCAATATTTCGACCGCCATTGCAGGGCTCTTCTTCAGGATCGATGATTAAGTTGTGAGTTGATCAGATAATCTTTTTTATTTTTTTTATTTACGAGCGCTATTGATATCTCCATGGCAACTACATAATTTTGATTCGATTGAAGCCATTTAAATCAAAAGACATCTTATATGTAACGTATCTATATTATTTTGTGTAATATATGTACTACTTGGAACTCAATCCCGTTAATAAATAAATTAAAAAATAAATAAACAGACTTCAGAGACTTCCTTCTTCTCGCCTCCAGTGGTTGCCTAAATTGTTAAGGGGCTTTACGTTGACTTATAGCTCGTTATGCGTCGCCCTGTATTCTCTCACATGGTTACACAGATAAGAAGTTATCAGCTATGGCGGGTCGTGCACATGCGGTGTGACCCACCTTTACGTAACCTGTGCACTTCCACATGCAGCGACCGCGAAACGACATTCAATCCCGCCAAAGTGGCCATACTTCATAGAGATAACGTCGAATACATGACTTTTACATGCGGTGACCTTTAACACTAACTGAAAACTACAACTTCCTTGTACGAAGCACTTTTTTTTATGTAATCGCATGTAAAATAGCACAACCGGTCGATACCGATACCTCTATGACATCCACCCTGGCTGAGTGTGTTGGGGAGATTGCGACTGTTTATTCACGTATTTCTTGAAGAGATCCAGATTGTAGGAAGGAACTTTGAAAACTGCCAGTTCTTTGTCAAAAAAACATTAATCGTGTATGTATGACGTGATTTTTGGTAGAAGAGATGAATACTGACAGACAGTGATAAAGTGTGAATTGTATGATTACCATTTGAAGGATAATCGCTACATGTACAGTGTTGATCCGCCAACGTCATTGTATTAAAGTGCGGCTTTCACGCATCTTTTTTTATGTAATCGTTTGCAGGAGAGCTCAACCGGTCAAGACCAGTGCACTCTATGCCGTTCAGCCACGGGGCTGGACGCTGCATGCGGAAAACTAGTGTTGTGTTCGCGTTTGTGTGTGAGTTGGGGAGATTGCAAGTGTTTATTTATCTGTTTCTTGAAGACATGCAGTTTGTAGGAGGAGGAAACACAGATGGTGAAAGAGCATTCCAAAGCGTACCAGTGGCATTTAGGAAGGAATTTTGGAAATAACCGTGTTCGCAAGTGTAAGACGAGTTTGTCGGTTGTGAGTGGGTGCAGGAGGAATTAGTTAGTAGAATTAGTAGAAGAGCAGCGACCGTGCTTATAACGGTAGAAAAGTCTAAGTGAACCAATCTTACGCCTGTGGTCCGTTGATTGCAGGTTAGATATTAGAGTGTTATTGTTTATCAATATTCTAATACCGAAAGATAGTAGAAATAGTATTCCAGCGTCTGCCGTTTCTTTTCCTATGGTATTGACGAGAGGAATGTCACTAGAGATTATATTTGCTGAGAAATGTGCATACTTGATGAAGTGTAGCGTAATCTGTATGAATGTTGCAACGATGGAAAAAATATATAATTGGATTATTTCGATATTTTGTGTTCTTCTTCATTTTTAGACAACGACAAATATAATTTAAGTTTTCTTGCATTGAATAGATGGAGCCAATGTGATTTGCTTTGCATGTAATTAGGCAAATAGGTCAATTCACTATTACAATGCTAATTACAAATATCTGTATTTAGGCCAAACACCCAATGACTTCTCGGGCGTATTCCCATCTCTAGCTCAAGCAGTCGAAGTGACTGGACTTATTATTTATATGCTTGTACATCTCCAGGGGACCTTACACTTGGAGCATAGCGACAATAGCAATTTAGACTCTCAATGTTATTACTGTAGCACAATGATCTTCACAAAGAGCTTCGACGCATGCGATACAATGTTATATGTAAGAGAACATGTACGTCATCTAATATATATCTCTATAGTCTTACAAAACACGAAAGTTAGAAGATTGCCTTAAGCAAGGCAAGTGATTATTTTATCAGTTAGTATTTGAGAAATGATCATTAAAACTAAACAAAAAAGACAGTCAAAATAATAAGTTGCCCCCGTGGCGCCCCCTTCCAAACCTCGGAGCACATTATCTGGGACTGTCAGTTCCTCTCGTTAGAAAGAGGAGTCCTCTTAAATGCAGTTCGAGGGAGTCGCCTCGGCCCTATCGGGCATGCAGACTTTGTGGTCACTAAAAAAATTTCAACGCATTTACAATCTTTGCTCGTATTTTCGGTGAGAGAATCTATCTTCCATCTTTTTACAACCCATGAATGAGATTCTAATCTCTTTCACGGGTTCTTTTTTTTATCACTTCTGTGCAGTGGCCACAATTGTTCAGAGGGGACTCCCACATGGAATTAACAGTTGCTAACTGATCATAATCTGAATGAGCGCGTCATCAAGGAGACTCAACTGTCCTCCGGTGTGATGCGGGTGTGATGCGGGTGTGATGCGGGTGTGAGGCGGGTGAAGTCCAGTCCAGTCAAAATAATAGTGGAAGCAAATAATTAATTACTGAATGGAAATAAAGAATAGGTTAAGTTAGGTTTCCATTTTATGTGCTAATTATTCAATCGCAGGCAGCATTAAGTATATTGCTGTAATTACAGTAAAAAAGGGAACGATTTTCAAAATAATGACAAGTCATTTATCTTGATAGTGTATATTTATTTAAAAAAAATGCAATGTATGTAAATTATGTTTTTAGAACATATTTATAAAAGCGAGACATTTTTTGCGATGTCGAAGTTTCGTTGACGTCGGCGATAACATTATTTGTAATAAGCAAAATAAACATAATAATATAATGTTTATTTGAGTAGTCGAGCTGGCGGTGGTGACGGCGTTACCAATAAAACTATTAATCAGACGTCAGCAAAGTGCAAATACTTTCACGAGGAAAAAACGCATTTGATATGACATTTGGTTCAAGGGAAAAAAACACCTCGACATAACTAAGATCGCGACCTCTTTCTAGTTCTATGTATGTTGCGTCACATCACTGGCAGCTTATCAGAAGATAAGCATCACTGGACGCGGACGAAAGCTTGGATTGGTTACTGCATGTTGCTTACCACGTGGTATAACAAGACGATGAAAAATAAAATTCTGCAATGCCCAAACACTCTGACAAAGTGCACTGTGTGCTGTATCACATTATGCGAATCCGGTTATCGGACACTCGCTTGGTGAAAACCCTCCCTGTACTGGTTTTGGAGACCCAGATGGGGACCCATTAGAGAGTGGCTGAAGGCTGCCAAGTTAGTATGCCCAACAACTATGGCATTTAAACCAATGTAACATTTAAAAAGTATTTATTTCGATACGGAGAGGTCGGATAACTAGCGTTGGACTATTTGGTTCTAAAGTCTCATATCGATAGATAATTCCTAGACTACATTGATAGAATACGTGCATCAATACGTGCGCTCTTTCCTTTTGGAATTCTTATCGGATTAATTACCAGGAATCCTTGGAAAAAGGGTTCGCTCTTTATTGCGCCAGCCGTATTCTCTATATAGCGGACGATTACCGCAGGAGAGCATAATAGTAAGTTATCGATCTTGTATTGCACATGCGAAAAGATCAAATTCGTCTTATAAATAATAGCACACTTACGTCTAACCTCCAATATTTGGAACACAGATATAAGGATTGGTACACTAAGCCTATTTTACCGCCATCACCATGGCCGCTACTTCTCTGAACTCCCAATAATTATTTGCATTTTTCTGCTGCACCCACCCACAACCAACAAACTCGTCTCACACTTCGGCGCCCCTAGCTCATTCGACGCCCTGGGGCACTGACCCACTTCGCCACCCCCTAAAACCGGCACTGCCCCCCAAGCAGTACAGTAAACCGTCCTATAACGAGAGAATTGACGCCATCTTTGTGCGGTTATTATAAGTCCTCGTATTTACATCAAGTCACCCCATAAGATGATTGATTAGTGACTCGTAGAAAGAACCGCCATATTTGCAGCATATGTACACCGCAAATTGCAGTTTTAATAGATCTGTAAGTTTAGATTGTAACTTGTTCCAGAACACACATACATAATATAGGCGCCTAATAAGAACCATCTCAGAGAGGCGATCGGTCACATCATGCGCCGCGATGGTCTTCTTCGCGACATTGTGGAGATGATGGTTGAGGGGAGAAACTGTAGAGGACGAGGACATGAGTTGTAGCTCCTGTGCTGAGCTGAAGGGGGTTGCGGAGGACCGAGAGCGTCATTGCCACGTGTCCTGTACCTACGCAGAACCGCGCACTTGACGGTGCATGTGACGTTCGCCACCGAGCCGCCGCATTTGAATACACGCTAAATGAATATATTAAAGAGCTCTGAAACTGATATTAGCGGACGGCTAGCCAACATAACGCTCGGCCTGGCGAGAGTGTTGTGCCAACCCCACGAATTAATAATTAAATAAAAGATTAAATAACTTAGGTTTTCGCGGCCAGATTTGATATTGTGGCTTTTGAGTTTAGCCGTGTGTGGCGAGCTTCCTTCAACCAATATTTCGACCGCCATTGCAGGGGTCTTCTTCAAGATTGATGGTTTATTTAGTTTTGAGTAAGTTTATTCAGATTATCTTTTTTATACTCTAGCACATACTCTAAAACCTGTACAGACAAGCAAGGACGACCACAGTCCGACATGACGTTCGTGGAGGTACAATTCTTAGAACATACCTATCGTTATCTTAGAACAAAACCCACGTTCTCCGGAATGAAACTTGAGTATGTAAGTTGCCATGGAGATATAAATATAAAAGATAATCTGAATAAACCAACTCAAAACTAAATATATCATCAATCCTGAAGAAGACCCCTGCAATGGCGATCGAAATATTGGTTAAAAGAAATTCGCCACACACGGCTTAACCCAAAAGCCACAATATCAAATAAAATATTATTTGCAAATCGATCCACATTATTTTTTAAATTATAGGACGCACGATTCGGCTACATCGGGTAGCCATTGTCGAATAAATTAGGGAGCGTGCGGGTTCGGGCAAGTTTTGAGCGAGTGGATGGATGTGAAATACGTATATGTTAAACCGTGTAGTGCAAATGGAAGGAATTGGGTAAAATAATATTCATAAATACAGCGGCCATTGCTTCACTTGCTACCTTAAATCACACTGAGCACAGTTACATCGTTTATTGGGAACTGATGAAGCCTTTATTGAAGGCGAAACTGCAGTATTCAGCCCGTAATTAAACAGCGCTCAGCTTATAAGCGTACCGTGGTCGGGCTTGTACACGTTGGGAACTGATGAAGCTTACGCTGAAGGCGAAATTGCTATAATATTCAAATAGGAAGGCATGAATATGACGGGATGTAAATTATCTGTTTGTGCTCTAATATTTACAAAGTAGGGTTTTTTTAAAACTATGATTTATTATATATATTATAAAAAAAAATATGTTTTATTTTATAAAACATATATTTATTACGTGAAATATTTATTAAAAGGTACTTAATTATTATTAACCTTTAAACGCCCAGTGTTTTTTTACGGGACCGCAGATTTGCGTCGTCCAATGCCCTAAGGTCCCACACAGGAAGTGCTTATGGTTCATTTCACATTCGGATTACATTAATTTGTTAGTATTAAAGTAAGTTCACGAAAGAATCTATTGTGCGACAAAACATAACAAACACTGGGCAGATAAAGGTTAAATAGTTTTATAAAGGAAAGAGTGCATTAAGCATGTGTTGCACTTATGATATCCGATTAGTAGTCAATTGCTTTAAAGATTTCAATATATACCATATTATTCTAGTATCTAAAAAATTTACGCCCGATTCTTTCTTCGTCAGCGATATTGAATATCAAAAAATACAATTTGTAGACAATCTGGGCCAAGTTATGTAATATCGCTTTAGTACTGAGTGTGCATAATTTCTTTACACGTGTCTAACCATGATGCCTACGCAAAAATTGGCTAAAGCAAGCTTATTGATTGGAATGAACTTTATTCCCCATAAATTGCACATCAAGCGTTCTTCGCTTTGGCCGCTCTTTTTTTAATTTAATTCCACAACAAAAATAATTTTGCTTCTAAAGAAAGTTAAAAGAAAAGACCTCGGCATCCGTTCCATATTTTATGACTGATTTGACCCTTCAAGTTTAGCCTTGGCGACAGTCCGGCGTGTATAGCTAGGTGGTTAAAGCGTTTGCTGGGCAAGCCGAAGGTTTTGTTGGTTCGATCCCAGACGGAAAAAATAAATAAAAATAAAACATTTTAATTCGATTTTCGAGTTTTAAAATAATCCCGGTTTGTTTGAATTTAATCCCTCGCCCGTTAAATGCCCGTCATAGCCTATTAATCAAAATTGGTAGCAGGCGAAAGTCGTCCCGTGAAGACCACCCATTCAATGAATTCCTGTAATAATAAGGATGATGCGTTAATCAGTTCACGATTCTCACTCCACATTCAGCGCTATATGCGGCATGATAAGCACCATAGAATTGCACATACGAGACTTCAGAATCACCATCTGTCGGTATTCTCATGCATGTGTTTGGAAAAGTCTAGATTGCGCTTGCGGTAGTCCATTGCTGGACGCTCAACTCGTTCTATGGCTTTGCCTTATATTCAGTTGGAGCTAATGGAATGGAAAGAGAGAATGCGAGACTTGCCCATCACTGCGCGGGGCGCTGAAGTGACCTGAAGTTCAGGGATCAAGTTATACCGGCGGCGGCCGCTTGCTGCCACGGCAATGTGTACCGCAACAATGTAGCGATACGCTCCGGCATAATGCCATGTGGCCGAACTGCGTGGCGACACTTTGTAGAGAACAACTCTCTCACACAAAGTCGTCAACCCTGAAGAAGACCCCTGCAATGGCGGTCGAAATATTGGTACTAGAGAATTTGCCACGAATGGCTAACCCAAAAGCCGCAAGTTTTGTAAACTTTTTCGACACTAAACATTATTCTGTGCAGACGTCCAAGAAAGATCATTGTCTTCCGCTGTTACTTCGTGATTATATTACATTTTAAATGTGCATCAGCGATGCTCAAGCATGCCTCGGATACTACAGAGGTTTCTCTTCAAACACAGAAAGGCGGTGGCAGCTGATAGAAATGTGTGAATTCGGGCGACCACATGCTTTAATCAGAAAGCAGGAATGGAAGAATTATAAAGACCAGAATGCGTGTACCAATTATGTTATCTGAGTTGAGCCACCCCTTAAGGATAAAAAAATGTACAGGCCTCTAATATTTTTCTGATACTACAGCCGCAGAGTATGCATGTTCGCGGGTCTTGCTTGCTGGAACCATCTAAGTTCCCATGTGAACTTCCAGGATAAAGGTGTTCTGAGAGGCACATAAAATATGAGCTGTGAAACGGTAGATTGCGGTGCCATATGCTCCAAATATGGAGCGAATGTGATAAACAATTATCAAGATCCGCACTACGTAGGACAATATGAGATGATTCGAATTTGCTTTGATAAAATAAAATAACAAGTATATCGACAACAGTCCGAAGGCAGCCGGCCTTCGAGGACTGAAAGACTATTCAAGTGTATTCGGCGGAGCTCCTGGAAGCGGAGTTGAGAAGGCTGTTTGACAGACATTCATTGCAGATATTATCGGTAAACATGGCACTACTAGAAAGCAGCGATTATAAGTCGTAGCACCTGTATGTATACATGCATGCCTTTACTTACTGTATCAAACGTTTTGTAAATTCAATATATGCTTTTAAAAATCAAATATATGCTATAACAAGTAGATAATGATTTTGAAGTATTATTTTTCATTGTTATGTTTGAGTTTTTAAATTTTATCACATTTATATAGCAATAGTAATGCTGATGACAAGTATTCTTTACGTGAACTCAAAGTTTAGGGGAAGAACTGGTTTAATAAAAACTAACCTAACATAAACCAGCTCAAATAACTAATTTCGAATAAGACAAAGCATGTTTTTGAACGAAGTTTAACTTGTCTGTGAGTATATTTGGCTCACGAAGTCGACAAAAAAATAGGAAATAAGACATTATTGAGTATAAAATAGTGAATATTCTCATTTATTTTACAAGTTTTATACAATACAGGAAAGTGCAACCAAAAAAAGGATCCTTTTTATGATGTATTTAATTTTCTACAAATAAAGTGGGGCTCGGAAGTTACAGATTGTGAGAATAAGTGGTTAATCTTTGTAGCTAGGACAGTAGAGAAACTAGAGGATTCAAGTTGATATAAATTTTTGATCAGCTTTTTAGGTCAACATTTCATCTAGGTCAACGGCTTCCCGCGATTCGTTTTCTCGTTTCTTTTTCCTCGTTCGAAAAAGGCACGAACCTCTTAAATAAATGTACAACGTGAATGCGTTTATACGACATACGTGTATTTTTAAATGCACGTGTGTTAAGACTAGTGAGGGTTGAAAACTGGTCAAATCCGTAGGGCGTAAAAATATTCCTTCTCGAAAAATAATAAAATACCACGAGAAGACCAGTGCCGGTTTAGGGGGTGGCAAAGTGGGTCGGTGCCCCAGGGCGTCGATAAGCTAGGGGCACCGAGGGCAACCGACCTTTCTTATATATATTTTTAAATATCAACAATATGGGGTGCTAGAAATAAAATTGCCCTAGGGCGCCGCAAGGTCTAAAGTCGGTACTGGAGAAGACAAGACGAGTTGAGGGGAAATGAGTCCGAATGTAGCAACGGAGAGCATAAGCTACATCTGAATTTTCTTCAAGCCCACGCACTCTCACCGACATGGAAGGCCGTCGGGAACTATACATAGAAAACGACTTCGGCGGCTGAACATAATGGCGGCAATTTGCGGCAACATGACTCTCCAACTGTTGCACGTGTGAAGAATGAGTTCCGTTACAAGAAAATACAAGAAATTGGTGTCGTCTATAACTTCAGATATGTACATCCAAACTACGTACAGACGAGGGCAACGCAACCACTTAAGGCGCTTCAGAGATATATGTACATTGCTTGAATCCAGTGGCGTGCAACTATTTCAAAATATAATAGTTTGATCATTGCAACCTAGGTTATTTATTTGCTATAGATTATAGCCAAGTTTTATAAAATTCAGGTTTAATTAATAACTACGTTACTATACATCGTAAGCTTTTGACATCACTTGCAGGCGACCTCCAGCGTCACGCTAACAGTACACCTTAATTTCAGAACACCAGATGATTACAACCAAGACAATATTCAAGAAAAAAACCTATTTAATTATGTTGTTCATAAATATAAATAAAATAAATTAGGACCCAATAACTTTTCATCATTCATTTCCCTGAAAAATAGCATAAAAATAAGCCTCCTAAAGTGGTGGCCCCCCTTAATTTAAAATTTTAAAATAAGGAATAAACTAAATGAATAAATATATACACCAACATACAATTGCGAATTACATGTATTAACAATAAACCTTACGTATGATAGTTCAGTGGTTATCTTGTTTTGTAAACACGTCAATCCATAAGAGTGCGAAGAAACAATATACATAAATGAACAATAGGTTGTCAATCTATATGCATTTTTTACGTATTTTTTTCTATTAAAGTTGTGAAATATTTAATTCGTAGATGATTTAGTAGATACCGTTCTTTGTACAAACAAAATTCATACAATTTCAAAGAAGGAATCAATGTGCTTTAGAAAATAAAGTGTGATACATACTTTGATATATCTGTCATAAGTCAATCCGTCGCACACACCCACAATTTTTTCGGCTTTTTAAGGACATCACATAATATTATGATGGAGAATGGATCGTCGGGTACCGTGCTCCGTACACATATCAATTGACATGAGTATGTATGAAAAATAATTGCCTAATTCAGAAAAGTGTTGAGAATAGCGGAGTTTGTCGAGTCAGTTAATTTGTACGTTACGTATTTGCGATTTTTGACGTATTTTTTTATGTAAGCATCCAATGTTTGTATGAAGGATAGTTTAGTGAATGTTTCGTTTGGTCGCTCACCTGTATTGGCACCGTGGATGTACCTGAAGCTGCGCTGCACAAATTATAGCGGACCGTCGCACTCGGTTGTCTGACGTCGACTGACTAAGCGAACGCCGGCCATAGTGGAACGACTTTTTTCATCACTACTGGCTGTTACGTATGAATTTTTGCAGCCAAGAGAACGCATAGCTAAGATAGAAAATATAAGAAAATATTTAAACAATAACAAAATAATATTTACTTATAATTTTCGGTGAAAGTAAGAAACATTATTTTACTTTAAAATATTTAATTAAATATTAAAATTTATTTCTGAATTACAGTCGATACCGTTTAATTGGGACACATCGGGACTTGGTCATTTTGTCCCAATTAAGCGGCTGTCCCAATTAAGCGAATATAACATTTTTTTTAAATGCATTTATTTGGTTTTGGCAACTAAGGCCATTAACCAGTAATACACACAAAATTAAACAATGCATATTTTTTTTCAGTAATTTTACTTTATAAACTCTTAGAAACTGTAAATTACATATGGGTAATATATATAATCATACAAATTACAAATATGAAATATAAACTTTTAAGAAAAAAATATACTAATTTAAATAATAAATAATAAATAATAAATAATAAATAATAAATAATAAATAATAAATAATAAATAATAAATAATAAATAATAAATAATAAATAATAAATAATAAATAATAAATAATAAATAATAAATAATAAATAATAAATAATAAATAATAAATAATAAATAATAAATAATAAATAATAAATAATAAATAATAAATAATAAATAATAAATAATAAATAATAAATAATAAATAATAAATAATAAATAATAAATAATAAATAATAAATAATAAATAATAAATAATAAATAATAAATAATAAATAATAAATAATAAATAATAAATAATAAATAATAAATAATAAATAATAAATAATAAATAATAAATAATAAATAATAAATAATAAATAATAAATAATAAATAATAAATAATAAATAATAAATAATAAATAATAAATAATAAATAATAAATAATAAATAATAAATAATAAATAATAAATAATAAATAATAAATAATAAATAATAAATAATAAATAATAAATAATAAATAATAAATAATAAATAATAAATAATAAATAATAAATAATAAATAATAAATAATAAATAATAAATAATAAATAATAAATAATAAATAATAAATAATAAATAATAAATAATAAATAATAAATAATAAATAATAAATAATAAATAATAAATAATAAATAATAAATAATAAATAATAAATTCTCCTGAAAAAGTTCCTGATAAACCAGCTACTCTTAATATATCATTAATATTATCCAGTCCGATAACACAATATGTGTGTAATCGCCAGGCCGAACGTTAAAGGCGGGTCACACAACATGTGTGCGATCGTTCCTCCAACGCTTAGTGGCCGACTATACACAGCTTATATTATGTTTTTTCCAACGTTAGTGGCCGATCACACAACATATTTGTTGTTTTTATTTTCGACCATAATTCAAAGATCTCAAACCTTTTCAGTGAGGGTCATATTTAATTTTATTTGAACACATGACGTGTTCATTAACTGCGACGTGAGGGCACCTTTCACATTTGGGAAACTTGAACAAAGTTGGCGCAGGAACATTATGTTTTGTTTGCATGTGGTGATAATAACAATCAAGTCTAACAATTTTTAATCCGCAGTAAATACAGGTCGAGTATCTGGAGTGCTTGGCATGCTCACAGTGGCACTTTACAGTGCCAGCACTTACAACACAGAACTCGCGTTGTTGTTTATTTCCAACCGAATAGTGGTAGATGGTTCCATCTGTGCAGTTGCACTTAACATGACCAGATATCATGGTCCCGCACTGCTCGCACAGTTTCATGTTCTTCTCATATGTTTTTGCCTTGCTGCTGCCTAAGAAACAAATACAATAAAATATTAGATATAAATCATTTAATAAAGCTTATTTTCCAGTAGAAAAATACCCGGTTCTGAACGGGTTATAAGTTCTTGCCTTAAAACATACCCGAGAACTAGGAAATGAATTTGGCCGGGCATTTGGATGCCTTAGATCAGAGGTGGCCATAGCATTGATTGCCAAGCTATTCCTAGTCAATCGCTAGGAATAGCTTGGCAATTAATAAAATTCTATTGTGTTATGGTTTTTTAGCTAATTTTATTGGTTTTCGGAATATTCATTTTTGGATTTCGTTAGGAAAGTCCTACTCCCAATCAATATACCCTACTATTTATTATATTAGCATATATATCCATATAATATGCTAATATATGTATTTACAAAGATAAAATCTACAAAACTGCTGTAAGGACAGCTATGCTCTACGAATCGGAGTGCTGGACCCCTCTAAAACACGACTTGGTTAGGATTCATGTGGCAAAGATGAAGATACTGAGGTGGGCGAGCGGTGTAATTAGAGTAGACAGAGTTAGAAATGAGCATATTCGGGGTTCATTTAGGGAAGCCCCCATACCTGAAAAGATAAGGGAAAACTGCCTAAGATAGTATGGGCATGTGACACGGAGAGATGAGGTCCACATGTTGTAGAAAGCCCTCAACATACCCACTCTGAGGAGAAGACCTGGAAGACCACAGGCAACCTAGACTGCAACCGTAGACAAGGATTTGAAAACTCTGGGCTTGACCGAGAATGCTGCGCAATACAGACAGACACATTGAATGTGCACAAGGAGAGCCGACCCCAGATGATGGGAAATGGCGAGGCTAAAGAACATTATATAAGAAGAATAGCAGGTAAGTTGAAACCAATGGATTCATTCTACAGTGTTCAAATAGTCTGTGCACGGTAGGGATATTTTTTTTAGTATTTAAGAGATTGGAAGAGTATATTGATATGTTTCTCATGTAAATCTAAATATAGTTAATGCAGATGATAGAAAAGTATTCTAAAGCTCACAGATGTTTATGGCGGTTTTTTTCACGGTATATAAACATTACCCACATATGTGTTCAACAAAAGTGCGATGAGTCTTTCAGTTGTTAGCGGGTGCAGGAGTGATCAACTTTAAGAGCTCTAAGAAGCAGCTATGGTTATAATGGTTATTTTATTCATTATACTTTATATATACACATAACATGAATCTCACTTAATGATTTTTAAGTATTTCAACTCCGGACATAAGTAAATATAATTTATTTAGTTAAATTTAAAGAAAAATAACTGTACTTATTATATTAACAACTGGAAATACTTTGTGAAACTGCATAATTATAATTTTGAAATTAATTTTAATTAAAAAGTTAATAAATTAAAAATATTTGGTTTTGATTCACAATTTATTTTAAGCGATTACATGTTTCGGCCTACTTGAAGATTAAAATTAATTTTAAAATTGTAGTTTATTTTGTAAACTAAAAATAAAATGGTAAGGTAACAGATTCTTACTTGCGATCTGATGGTCTCCTTGTAAGTGAAGGTCTTTGTCCCCTTTACATAACTTCTTCTCCATCTGAAAAATAAACGCAAAAATCATTATTAAAGATTGTTTTAAATACCATCTCAGACAGAGTACAGATAAAGACAAATACAACAATTCAATATTTGAGGGGCTTGCATTATTTTATAGCTCCCGTGATCAGCTTCCATCTTCAGCATGGAGCACTGGAGTCTGCCAAAGACTCCAGTGCACTCAAAGGAGTTATTGATAGATAATAATAATAACTAGTCTTATCTACACAATACTATTTGTAAATATTAATATATTGTCAACAATGATTCTTGAAATTATATTAAGTATTATATATTAATAATTATTAATGTTATATTGAAGTCAATGAATTCCGAAACGAGGAAATGCGTACAAGAACTCAAGTAGTGGATGCTATCCAACGAATAGGCACACTCAAGTGGCAATGGGCAGGACATATCTGTCGAAGAGACGACGGTCGATGGGGAAGAAAAGTATTGCAATGGCCCCCTACAAGATGGACTGACGATACAAAAAGAATAGCGGGAGTGACCTGGATGCGGAAGGCGGAGAATCGAAGAGGATGGAGACTCATGCGGGAGGCCTACGTTCAACAGTGGACGGACACAGGCTGATGATGATGATGATGATTGAAGTCAATGATATATCTGCTCATATATTAGAGCATATTTGTACCATTAAAAGCCACAAGGAACTAGTTCTAGATCTTTTGTCTAATATACTTCTATATGATCGGTCCCCTTGAAGCCTTAATGGCATTCTTCTTTCTGTGAATCTTGTCATATCACCACAAGCCTTGCCGCCGTGTAATGGGTTGCGTAGAATACTGGTAAGGCGGTGTGGCTTTGTGAGGAATGACGAGGTTAGAAAGCAAGCAAATCAGCATTTCATACTACAGTCGTTCAAGTTACAAGTCTTAAAGTTTTAAATAACTTTTAAGGTTTTCACGGCCAGATTTTATATTGTGGCTTAAGGGCTTAGCCAGAAGACCCCTGCAATGGCGGTCGAAATATTGGGAACAAGTAATTCGCCACACACGGCTAAACCCAAAAACCACAATATCATAAAGGTTTCTTTGCTTTCTTTTTCCCTTATAAATTTGATTGAGTTGTAAAATCTCCTCTCCTGTGGTTTTTCTCTTTTCTTTCGATTTTTAAGCAGTTGCGTCCTCTGATTCACATTCGTAATGTATAAAGAACTTTGAATACAACCTAGATTTTTCAAAACACATTTTTGAGTACATTTACATATAAGCAATAAAAAAAAAATAAGCAGTCTAAATTGGTTACCGCCCATAAAATTTGTGATTAAAATCCAATAAGATTGGCGTGTTCTAAGGCTTTATATTAAGCGCTAAGCCATTTCAGAATAGCAAGCGCCTTAGAATCCTCAGACGAGAGCTCTTATTTCACCATTTGCCAGTAAGTATTCTTCTGTTTTTATTTACATAAAAATAAATAAGCTGCTCGTAAATATGGAATCAACTGCATAAAGAAGGCAATTGATCAACCCAAGCTCTTATGGAACCTATGGGATATTTGAAAAATTTAAAAGTGATTTTTGCCACGTTTCAAAATTTGAGTACATATATTGCTACCGATTATTTTTCTGCAGGTATCAACAATAAATGTATTCCGAAAACATTATTTTAATATAATAAAATAATTTTTATTTAAAAAAAAAAAAAATTAAGAATAAAGATGATGGCCGAAGTGAAATATTCTGAATGATTGTAATTGATTACAATCATTCAGATGATCCAAATTCTCAGACCCCCGGCCAAGGTCAAAGAATCAGTTATCAGTGTGCTCTCGCTGTCAAAGCATCTTTGATAATTTGTGCTCGCGTTTTTTTAATTTGGTGATACGATTAATTTGAAATACGAGCAAGGTTGCGGGATGAATGAAACTCGCATGTCGAGTTACCACTGAATTAATATTTAATACCCTCGCAAACAAGTTTGTATAAAATATTTTTGAGCATACGATTTTATTTATAATAAAAAAATAATAATAACAACCAAAGAAAAAGGATGCTCGAGAACTCAAAATCGAAATTTTACTTGTATTTTTTTTAAATTTTAATTAACAGAAAAATAATATTCTCACTATAAGGATGTTTTCATAAATAGGTAATATAATTACTATTTTTTATACTGGCAGCAATTCACAGTGTGCCAAGGTTAGAGAGCTCGGAGCAATGGCTCCTTCGCTATAGAGACACTCTCTCTGTCAATTATTCCGTCATTGAACAATTTTCAAGGAGTCCTCAGAGACACTCAGATCGTAGGTGCATCCAGCAATGAGCTTCAAGTAAGTAAAAACCGACGACTGGCGTGTAATGAGGACTAATATGGACACACCCGAGTGCGCAAACATTTGAGGTTAGGTTAGCTGTCATTAGACCCTCATAATATATATGAAGTATGACTATTTATATTTAATTATCATATTCTGCGTTTTAAAAATATTTGTTTCTTGCGTTACTATTTTAAATATATACATTTTTATATAATGCAACATAGTTTTGTATAAAATTTAAGACACCTTGGACTGTGTTACATTATATTGGCTATGGACTAGGGGTAGTTGATGTTGGTGGGTAAAAAAACAATACAAATACAGAAATATGTTTTTATTCAATATATTTTCTAATGATAAGAATAATGTTTATTTATATACAAAAATACAGTCATTACTGAGAATGTAAGAAATATAAATAGGTGGCACAGAGGCACTATCGATAGATTTAAAAAAATCTAAAAAACTCTTCAGTTTGTATGCATTTCTCCCTGTGAGCTTTGTGGACTTTTTGTTAACATCGTAAATATTCTGTTAATGCTTTGTGTAGTGTTTTACTCTGTTCTTAATGGAAGATAACAAGAGGGTTGACGAACCTTTCCAATAATTAGATGTTTACAGTAAACTTTGTGTCATCAAAAGGTTGACAACCCCTTTCCAAACCATTAAATATACAATATCATTTTTTTATTCCAATATTTAGATTTATATTGTTAGGAATAAATGTAGAGTAAAATGTAGCCTTTACGTGCGAGGTGCGGATATATCCGCACCAACTTGCACTGCTCTTAAGTGCGAGGTGCGGATTTATCCCACGCCCTGAAAAAAACACGTCGCTTCAGTGCGATATGCGGATTTATCCGAATACTATATTGAATATAATTTTGTTTCAGATTACGACATTCCTTCGTCAATTTTTTTTTTACGATACGTATTGAGTTGTGGGTCATTCTACACAAGTTTCAAATTTGCCCCTTTTTTAAAATAATAATGGATTTATTTAATTTACTTCTGAAAGTGAAAATAAATGCAGCACTGACCAATCGAAACACATAAAAAAAATCGTTCTTAAATATAAAACTTTATTTTTCATTGACTAATTGACTTAATTTGTGACTTTTTATGAAATCTTATTCCGCAAGTTAAGGGTTAACTATCTTTTGGTATATTTTACAAATATTTTGTATCCAGTTATTTAAAAGTTGTGTTCAAGCTATGTCTGCATAATCTATCCTCTCTTGCTAAACAGATTATTAAATGTGAAGTTGTGAACATGCAACAAGAAACCGTATCTCGTGTTCTGACTGAACCCCTTAGTAGTGTTTATATTCGAAGTTCAAACCTTCAGATGTACTAATGCCATTTATATTGTAGCTCTAAAAGCAGCCGGCATATTGTGTAACTTGATACTAAGATTGTTCATGATGTGGAATATTTATGTACATGTAGAATACATATAGTGGCTTTTGGGTTTAGCCGTGTGTGGCGAATTTCTTTTGACCAATAAAAAACTCCAATGCAAGGCTTGCCCGACGGTGTATATCGGACAAACATCGCGAACTATAGGTAAGGGAACATGAGAGATCGTGCAGACTAGGCCACCCAATGGCATCAGCACTGGCAGAGCATCTGGCCGACACGGGACATAAGTTTTCGTTCGAACCCGAAATCGAGTTCGAGCTCGAACACAAGGAAAATATGCACGCCTAGAAAGGGAAGCCATTGAAATCAAAAGAGATGACGGCTTGACCCTCAAAACAGCATGGCTTCCACCTCTAGCACATACTCTAAAACCTGTACAGACAAGCAAGGACGACCACAGTCTGACATAACGTTCGTGGAGGTACAATTCTTAGAACATACCTACCATATTCTTAGAACATACCTACTGTATTCTTAGAACATACCTACGTTCTCCGGACCAATGAAACTTAAGTATGTAGTTGCCATGGAGATATCAATAACGCTCGTAAAAAGATGTTCTGACCCAACTCACAACTAAATCATCAATCCCGAAGAAGACCCCTGCAATGGCGGTCGAAATATTGGTCAAAAGAAATTCGCCACACACGGCTAAACCCAAAAGCCACAATAGCCAGAAAACCTAAGAAGTTATTTACAAGTGACTTCTTTGAAATACGTAGCAAAAATTTATAAACAGCGTAATAATCTTTTATATGTATGTAGTTCGTCTGTAAAGAGTTAAAATCAAAACTGTGTTGTAAATTACACCTAACATTCTTTAGTACATTTCATCGTTTTCAGATTTTACATTTTTATTTTTTATTTGGACAGCCAATAATGCTAACAGATGAGCTTAGTTGGTTATACAGGCAGTGAGACAGTCGGTTGATTGCCTTACGCAGTAAATACCTATGTAAGATCTATGAAGCTTTATTATTTTATTTCTAGATGTACTCGATGAATGGAAAGAAAGACTTGTGGCATTTGAAGTCACAGCTTCAGGGATTTCAGGTCTTCCGGTCAATGTTCTTGCCAGTTGGGCGGCTTTCCTTTGGGGTAATGAAATCTTCTGATGCGACTTGTTGCCAGAGCTGGAGTCTCTCATTTTCAGAACTGGATGTGAGCTATGACTGAGCTGGCTCCAGAGTCCTCAATAATTGTACTGCTGTGCGACTGAGGAATGATGTGTTACAGATGGCTGCGTTGGTGCCGGGTGCTGCGCGGGGTGCTGGGCGGTGCGGGGCGCCTCGGGCAGCTGCGGCCCGCGTGGGGGCGCTGCGGCCGCGCACTCGCCCTGTCCACCGCCGGGCTTTACAGCGCTGCTCGGGGGCCCTTCGACTGGAAGTCTTGCGACATCAGCGATGCCAGCCTTCTGGTGAATAGGCACACATCATACAAAGTTGACTTTCTGTCTTGTTTCTCTGGAATTGTGAGCTCAAGAAGACTGCACCGTTAAATAACTTGTAGGTTTTCATGGCCAGATTTCGAATTGTCACTTTTTGGCAAATTTCATCTGACCAATATTTTGACTGCCATTGCAGAGGTCATCTTCAGGGTTGACATCAGCCTAACGTACTTCTTCGAGAGTCACGTATGATGAGTATGTTCTAAGAAGCATACCTCCACAAGCGTCTGACAGGATCGGTTGCCTTTGTTTGTCTGTGTTTTTGAGCATGTGTAAGAGGTGGAAGCCATGCTGCTTTGAGGGTCAAGCCGTCATCCTTGTTGATACGAAGACTCTTATATCCGTTGTGTGTATTATTCTAAATGACTTTAATGTTATGTCGTGTTGTGGAAAAATTTCATTCCGGCTTAAAAAGTCATCTATAAATATAATACATAAAAAAAGACTACATAGATGATCTGTCTGCATCATTGCCATATGTTGTCTAGCAAAATAACTGCCTGAAGCGAAACAGCCAAGTGGTCACACCAATGTAATATAGCAATAGTCAAGTTCTTCTGCTTCACAGTCACTGTATCTCCTGCAATTCTCCATCTTATTTGTTTCTAGAAATGAAACCTGCTTATTGTTGATAGAACGTTATTGAAAATTTCAGGGCTTGTCCAGTGAGATGCAGGAAATGGCCGCCCTGCAGCGTGCCACAGTTGTCTGCAGTTCTTGCAAAAAGCGCCTTCTGGTGGACAAGGCTCTCCCGGGGCAGGTCTACTGCAGGTAAAACTATCTTTGGAGTCATTTGCCTTATTAACTCGTAGCACACCGTTCCCATTAGAAATCAAGTTAGCCAGTAATTTTCTTTGTATTGTTACATTAGTACAAAATATCACTTGTGCCTTCGAGTGATTTATTTCTCTTCTTAGATTTTTAAAGACCTTTAGAAGAATGTTTTGTTAGATTTACTAGGACTTAACAGCTGATAAACAGAGTGCTTGTGTTTCTTCTTCGTAGTATCAATCCGGTGGATTGGTTTGCAGCAACAGAATCTTGCATCTCGATCTCCACTCCGCTCGATCCTCCTGGCTTGTGTTTATGATACACAAAATGTCAGATATTGCAGGAGAACTTCTATACACATTGTTAAAATCGTTGCTTGGAAGAAGTTTATCAACAGTCTCTCATTCTAATAGACATTAATAATTGTCTCATTTTAATAGACTTAATTATATCTCTAGTCTATTCAACACGCTGAAGTTAACATGTCTTTTGGTACATTTGCAGGTGTCCTACCAACACAGCAGTGGAAGACTCCGAGTCGGGTTGGCAGCCATTCTTGGAGAAGCCGGACATCATCATATGGAGGAGGGAGCAGAAGCCTGGGGAGGGGCTGTACGCTTACAAGAGTGGGTTCCCATAACAATCACTCATACTCACAAACATAAGAATACATGTAATTTGTGTAAATAAATAACAGCTTCCTGACTCTTGGCAAAAACATCGCATCATTATAAGCACAGTTTGTTTTATACACAATATATTTTTTTTACGAAAAAATTTCAATCATCATTAACTTTTATCCGCCCAGCGGTCCCGTTAGGGACCGGAGACTTGCGTCAATCAATGCTCTAGCAGGCCTATGTTTGTCATGTTTCGTCGCACAATAGATTCTTCCATGAACTTATTTTAATACTATTCTTCGTAGTAGTATCAATCCGGTGGATTGGTTTGCAGCAACAGAATCTTGCATCTCGATCTCCATTCCTCTCGGTCCTCCGCAACCCTTTTCAGCTCAGCATAAGCGCTACAATTCATGTCCTCGAATACTTGCTATTATTACAAATTAATGTAATCTGATTGTGAAATGAAGGAAGGTGGAGGATCGAAGAGGATGGAGACTCATGCGGGAGGCCTACGTTCAACAGTGGACGGACACAGGCTGATGATGATGATGATGATGATTGTGAAATGAACCATTAGCACTCCTGTATGGAACTGTAGGGCATTGAACGACGCAAATCTGCGGTCCGTCAACACCGAAATCAAAAAGACACGTCGCTTCAGTGCGAGTGCAGATTTATCCGAACACAATATTGAATATAATTTTATTTCGTATTACGACATTCCTTTGTCAAATTTTTTTTTGAGATTTGTATTGAGTTGTTGGTCATTCTACACATGTTTCAAATTTGCCCTTTTTTAAAAATAATAGTAGATTTATTTAATTTAGCTCTGAAGATGAATATAAATGCAGCACTGACCAATCAAAACACATTGAAAATATCGTCCTTAAATTTTCAACTTTATTTTTCATTGACTGACTGACCCGTTTCATAGCTTTTTATGAAATATTATTCCGCACGTGTCCAAATAATTACATAGTTAGTAATTGATATAAGATGAGATTCTGTAATGTGATACTACTTCAAGTACAGGTCATATCCAATAGTGCCTGTGTGCTTCTTTAACAGAAACTGAAATGAGAGATTCTTATTTTTGCTTGTTGACAAAAGTCGCAATAAAAATTTATGAAACGCATTATATGCAGTGTCATTTTGCACACAATTCCATCTCTACTATCAAAATATAACAAAAGTTCTGCCACATTACTCCCAAAATATTAACAAAATGCTAAAATACTGCCAAGAAACTATAAAAAATGTTACCAAACTACTACCAAAATACAACTAATATTGTACCAAAATACCATACAAATATATTAAAAATACTACTAAAACACTACCGAAATGCTATCAAAATATTACTTAAATACTACTAAAATACAACTAAGAAAATATAACCAATATACTTGAAAAATACTACAAAAACACTATCAACATAATATCAAAACACTACCAAAATACTTCCAAAATACTTCCAAAATACTACTAAAATACTACTAAAATACTACTAAAATACTACTAAAATACTACTAAAATACTACTAAAATACTACTACTAAAAATACTTCCAAAGTATTTCTATAATTCTTTTCAAAATACATACAAGTATACACAAGTATATATATATTACGTTACTTACACCATTTGTAGCTGTAGAATGGCTAGAGCAATCGTCATGTTTGCTTTGTTGGATTTTTCTCGAATAGAAAAACTGAAAAACTAGAACAATAACTATTAAAACTTCAAAGAAAAGTCATGACAAAAAATTATGAAAGACATTTTATTTTCCTTCTATGTGTGTGGAACGTCTTTTTAGATTTAAACTTCTTCAAGTAGATGTCATTGTATACCTTATTTTACACGGCAAAAATTGTGAATTTGTCTCGGCTTAGGTTAGGATAATACTTTATTGAACATGGAAAAAATGTGAAGTCAATATTTTTTACCATGCTTTTTTTTTATAAAACGGCTTTTTAGATACAAGTAATATCTCGAACTGATGAAGCTTTCATTGATTGGTACGTTGCCAGGTACATATTTCACATCAAAATCAATAAATGACAGCTTGGCATTAGCTGATAAATTAGATCTTTTTTTATGGCAAGCCGTATGCAGGATGCTAGGGGGAACACTTCCATTAAACTATGTACGCAACTAAACTGGATACCGTTTTTTACTGGATCCAGTTGTCCGGTTTGTAGTGGCAAAACCATATAGCACATTTCGAACGGATCGGATTTTTGCGGTATCCTGCAAACCGAATGCTCATGTGAATGTTACCACAGTAGCGCGTATACTACTAAACGTGATCCTGCAAAAAACTGAACCCGCAAAAAACCGAACCCACAAAAAACGGGACGTTGCTGTGGGAAAGGGATCTTAGCCCCTTATAGTGCAATATGTAAAGATTTATTTATTAAAAGCAGACAATCGCTTATTACAGAATTGTTAAACACTAAGTTCAACAATACTAACTCTTATGATCAAAAGCTGCAATTGATCTCGAAAAAGTGTCATGTATATGTAATTTTAATTGATTGCCTATAGATATGTTAATATATATATATATTTTCTAAAGGTTATTTTACGAACTTGGTTTTTTTCTTGGAATGCAAAAGTTTTCATGAACTTCAAACCTCGTATAACGGCATTTTTCTAGAACCGTATGATCATCTTATAAGAAATCTTAGTGTATACATATGTTCAATAAGATATCTTTTAGATGGTAGGCTATTACTATTTGATGTGTTTTCAGTTTATGGGCGCTACCCAGAGGTCGCTGCTGAGGATTTTTTGGCAATGCACGTGGATACAGAGTACTGGCAAAGTTGGGACTCCACAGCACTCTCTGTGCACAAGCTGGAGGACAAGCGGCTGGGCCCCATGGGCGGTCAGTGTGTCATACACTGGGAAGCTCTATGGCCTGTTAGTATCGTCTTCACCACATTATTTGATAACTAAGACACGGCTAAACCCAAAACGTTTATTACATAAATAACAGTTATTTAAAAAGAACCGTCACAAACACTTGTTGTTGATCATTTTATAAAATTCAATACATTGGTTCCAGAATGTGGTACGTAAAAAAATCAATTTTCCTCAGATAAACTCTATGCAGTTTGAGTGATTGGGGTTAAAAGAGAAAAAATCTTGAGTAAATGTTTGAAATAAAATAAATAATAAAAATATATACATAATTCAATGAATATGTTCCAACAAATAAAATATCGCTAAAAAGAAAACGACAAGTAAATCCTATAAATAAGTTACGGTGCCGTCCCAAAAAACACGTAAAAGCGAAATCTTGTAAAAAAAAAGTCTCGTTAAAAAGGACTTGGTATACTATATGTACGTGTACACTAATGCATTGTGTCATTGTCATTTAATGTGCCGCTTGGTCAGAAAAGCAGATTTCATTGTTGATGTTCTGCAAGTCAAAAAATTTCCACTTTCCCAGGTTTTGTGTTCTTTCCGCCATGAACATCACACATCCTGTCGTCACCCATCTAAGCCAAAAGCTAGAAACCCTTTAGGTGGTGTAAATATATTAAAAAATGGTTTGAATAATGTAAGGTTTTTTTTTCAGAGGTTCTTTGCTAACCGGGACTATGTGTACGTGCGCAGGTATTCCTACTTGGAAGAGAACTCGGCTTCTGACCCTGCGAAGGTCAGCACAACTATTCCTTCTGGCAGTGACATAGACAAGCAGAGAGGTCTAAAGGTATCTACAACCATGCGGCAGTCCACCCTTAACGTATTGTTTGCTAGCTAGCATTGGTGGTTTTAATTTTTTTGACATATTCTATAGAACCTATCTATATTATCTATTAAAATGAATATATTTTTAATTTTGTAAAATTTTAAATATATATTAACTAATTATATAGTACTGATTTGCAATTATAAAATGGCGATAAAGTGACAAAAAATTAAAGATCTAGGTGTTAACGTATAAATGTTTATGCAGCACTAAAATTTGAAATGTTGTGTATACGTAAGAATAGAACACTACCTACTGTTGGACACTTCGTCAATTAGAAGAAACCCGAGTAGTGCATTAGAAGTCTAAGAAGCGACGTTTTAACTTACGAGATCTACTCCATAGTTTGAAAACATTCAAACATAAGTAAAACATAAAAGTTATGCCGTGTGATGAACTGCTAACTACATTCTACTCAAAAGCAATTGATTCAGAGATGTTGCTGTTAACTTCGATATAAAATACTTGCTGGTCTTCCCACCCTAATAGGAGGCATCAGGTCTATTAGAAATGAACTCTTGAATCTGAGAGATCACCAAATTACATTTTTTTTTTTTTTTATGTAAACACATACAGGAGAATACCGACAGATGGTGATAGTAATTTTTTGAAGTCTCATCTGTGGAATTCTATGACGCTTACCATGGTGTATATGGCTAAACGCTGCATGTGGAGTGTTGATCCGCCAACGTCATAGACTACAGCCCGAGATTCACGCATGTGAATTCACGCAAATGACTACATCTTAAGTGTGGTGCGGATATATCCGCACCAACTTGCGCTGCTCCTAAGTGCGAGGTGCGGATTTATCCGAATACTATATTGAATATATTTTTGTTTCGTGATACGACATTCCTTCATCAATTTTTTTTACCACATGTATTGAGTTGTGGGTCATTCTACACATGTTTCAAATTTGCCCTTTTTTAAAAATAATAATGGATTTATTTACTTTAGTTCTGAAGGTGAATATAAATGCAGCACTGACCAATCGATACACATAAAAAAAATCGTCCTTAAATATTCAACTTTATTTTTCATTGACTAATTGACCTATTTCGTGACTTTTTATGAAATCTTATTCCGCACATAAAGGGTTAAGAAGGAGTGGAAAAATGACAAAATCAATAAACGCCAAACGAAATACAATTTTAATTAATTTTGTCAAGTCTGATATGTGAACAAATTTGTCTTATAATTTGTTAATCAAAATGTATTTTTTCACATGTATGTACTGCGATTTTTATTTTTATCAATAAGTTTTATAAAATTGATTTAAAACCTCCCCGCCTCGGATTGCAGTTGCACGCGTCACTGTTCTATATTTATGTGTTCTATGAGGTGAACATATGTATTAATGTATGAACATATGTATGCTCTCTATTTACTCCTTCATAAACCATTAGCGGCTGCTTGATGCTACATATCACAATATTTTATATCCAAAAAAATCTACTTCTGGCGATTTTTGCAAGCAAAGGCTATTTTATGTAGCTTTATTTACATGTATTTTATTTTCACTTGGAACTCTTCATACATTTTTTAATACGTAAATCGTAACATCAAATAATATTTATAGTTTTTCTTATTTATTTTGATTAACATCCCTTTTCTCTTGGGTAAACTTGCAAAAATTTTAATTCATTTAGTATAACATTAGTTTTACATTTATTCCAAAATAATGGAAAGCGCGTGCGCCATCTGCTTTCCAAACAATTCTTCATAAAGTATTATTTATATATTAACAATAACTGTTTTCTGTTAATCTTATTTGTGTGTATGATATGCAATTAATCCATCAGGATAATTCCAAACATTTACTTTCTTTCATTTATTTAAAAGATAATATGCGTTTCTCTTCCAATTGAAGCATTCTAAACAATGAGCCGCCGTAGCAACTAATCTCTCCTATTTATCTAAAGTAATCTAAATGAAAACAGCACTAACAAATCACATAGTGTACATTGATAATTTGACATTTCAAACAAATACGATCAACCCAAGTACGGTCCGTGACCAATATTTCTTTACACTTGGACATGATCCAGTCCATTTATCGATCTATCAATATCTATTAACCAAGTACGGCAATTGGTAAAGTTTCATTTCAAACTTATTTGTTAACTGATCTAGGCTTCTCTTTTCTTTCCAGGAGCCGCCTGCTCGTCAACTGATAGTCATGGCGTCCAAGTCCTGCGAGCATCCTGAAGCCCCAGAAGTAAGCAGCGCCTATAGAGTTCGCCGCTACTGGAGCAACCTCGTAGTAAAGCCCTTCTCCACCCCCGATAAGGTGAAGAGACCGGTCACATCAATCAATTTGTTGAGAGGGTTAAAAGAGAGTATCAGAAATCACCACGTATCATTGAGAATATATATTTTTCAATGAATCAGGAATATATCAGAAGGATATCAGGAATCAACTTCCGGAGGAATAAGCAAGTCTTTCTTTCCAACCGTCGAACATTTATTGACGTGGAAAAAGACTAACTCCGTTGACTTTCATCTCACTGGGGCGTTTACACGGAATTTTCAGAGAATTCCTAAAATGGTTTGGCCTCTCTTCTTGTGACATAAGTACATGTGATCCAGGCATGCAACAGACAGCGAGACATTCTCTGATGGAGTGCATCATCCATGAGAATAGGAGACACATTCTGTGTTATCGCCTGGGAGTCTCTGCCATTTCTTGGAAGTGTTTTCCTGAACTGCTTCTTAGTTGTTGGGGTTACGCGCGTAGTTAACGAAACTGACATGGAACAGGCTTTTATGGTATTCAACTGTTTGTTAGATGCATAATCTAACCTTGTGTGCAACTTGCAGGGTACCACCCGAAAATATATTTTTTTCTACATTTTTTAAGAAAATAAATTAATATTCTCATATAGGACACCCACTGTGATGAAACTCATCATTGAAAAATAGACCATAATATCATAATGATTGTTATGTTTTTGTTATTGCAGCCGGGCATGGAATTCAGTCTCACATACTTTGATGACCCGGGAGCAAGATTCCCCACCACCCTTCAGGCCTGGGTAGCCGGTCACGCCTGTCCTGACTTTCTGCTAAAGATGAGGCAGGCCGCCAACATGTACCAGGTAAATTACAACCTAACGTAACCTATAACCAAGACTAGGAGATGTATTCTGTGTATGTCATCTTAGAGAAACCTGCCGCATGTTGCTTAGTCCTTGTCAGTACCTTTGATGAACTACATTTACCCTTGATTTCCGATGGAATGTATTTACTACATCTCGACTCTCATAATGAGAATATCCATATAAAATATAATAGATACTGAGTGAACAATTTTCGTATTCTTCCGTAATATTACTAAGTATTCAATTATAATAACGAGTAGCTATTCATTTGTAGTGATGGAAATAAATAATTAGTAGAATAATCGGGCTGAATTAGTTGGCTGCGCTAACTATAGTGATTAATTACAATGTTTTTTCTCTTTTTCAGATACTTACATTACAAAAATTTTAACATTTCAACTTCAACCATATTCAATCAAAGCAATATTAAGGAATATTTACTTTTTGCCGGTTACAGGCACAGGTTAATTATTATAAAATATAATCATATTTCGACATCTGTGGATACTCTAAATGGCCAGCTTCATTTGTAAATAAACTCGTCAGTCTTGCAATATTTCATCGAATGAGGATGAAATAGACCAAATACTTTTGGAACGCGCTAGTGAGAATGAAGTTGCAAAATATTCTAATGATTCGAAGTCGAAAAATGTTTTGGAACGCTCAATTTGGTACAACGGCAATGTCGCTCCTAAATGGCCTACCAGCACACCTCGATCCTTTTTTTACATCCTTTTCCTCTTTTGTCGATGGTATTGTTCTACTTTATCTCTGTGATCTTTGACACGTGTCATCTTCTTATTATTTTGTGTTATTTTTATTTTTATTATTTTCTCTATTTATTGTATATTTATGTATACTCTATGTTTCTAAATATTTGTAAAAAAATTGGAATGTCGACTCTATATATAAATAAATAAATTGTATCTGATATTTCAAGTGACCGTTCCATAGGGCACATGAATCGAAAGATACCCACCAAAAAAAACAAAAGTTAAGAGTGAATTTGGAATGCTGATGGGTCACAAGTATCAAAAAAAACATTTATGAAAGTAGCAAGCTTGTGTCGTTCTGTGGAAATGAGTTTAGGTCAGAATACAACACCATATGATTTATTCAAAATAATAATTAGGCAGGATTTTTTTGTGAGGAGACTAAAAGGTTTACGAAGCAAAAGCATCCTATGAAACGTGATGACGTGTGGTTTGATGGACATGGCCAAGTGAATGAATGATATTGTATGAACTAAATAGTTTAAAAATAAGTCAAAGGCAAATAAAACACTTGGGTGAATCTAAATAATTTTCTTTTTGTATTACAGAATAAACGCTTGGAAGAAAACACCGCAGAAGATTCTAAGCAAAACACCCATTTGGATAATGCCTTAAAAACTGGGGTAAGCTATAGTCTGATATCTTTACTTTGTATTCTTCTCCTGTATGTAACTTGTAATCCACCCATTCACAGTGAGGTTATGTCTATGCCGTTGACTGATCCCTCCCTGTGACAATATTATGGAATATCAAATCTGGCAGCAATCTTTTGTATGAGTTTATATATTGATACCAAAAGGAGTAAATTTAAAAAAGCCATGGCACTAGAGGTTACTCTTAATTATTTAAAATTAAAAAAGATTATATAAGAATTTTTCTTAAATCTATGACATACGTAGAGACCTATATTTTTAGCATCTATTTTGTCAATTTTCGCATTTTGGAGCATTTAGAATCTTGGATTTAGCTTTTTTATAAGACACAAATATCAAATAATAAACAATTACAATACATTTTAACGTTTTTATAAGAATGCAATATTGAAAATTATTTGTAATTAACGTAATCAACAAAATAAAAAAAAACCGGGCAGTTTTCTGTTGCTTCAGCTTAGAGCTTGACGCCAGCGTCACGCTATACAACATCGGTATTTATAAAATGTGATAGATTTAAAATGGTTTGTCTTCTATTTTCAGTTGGTCTCTGTAACTATTCAAGATGCAGTCAAAGTAGACGATGAAGTAACCATTGAAACTGCTCCGCTTGATCCGACCGAGGAGTTCCTGATGCTGCTCAGCGTGGAGTCACCAAAGAAACAACAAAGTGCAATGAAAACTGTTCAACAAATTGAAAGTATCAACGAGAAGGCTCAAAATAATCAATCGGGTATAAACTCAAATGACAACGAGACCTCGGAGGACAAAAGTGAGGTTATGAGTGTGAAGTATGATGGAGTTGTTGATCGCAGTGTATACCGTGAGGTGAATGATGAAATCGGAGATGCTATTACTTTGGATGTTAAGGTGAAAATGCGAGAAGAGACAATGTTTTGGGATGATCGGGACGTTGTCGAATTGGACAGAAAGAACTCCGAGATGAAGGATGATGGTAAAGGAGGCGGTAAAGATAGTGGGGGTGGTGGAAGAGTGGATGTCGGCGGTGTAGAAAGCATGGAGAAGCCTCAAACAGTCAGTCAGGCTACGAATCTGGGCTATTGGGGTTTCTGGCCATTGTATTATTTCGCTTGACCGCGGCTTAGCGGTTTTTGGTTTTATTAACACACTGAATGACTTTTGATTATTTTTATATATATTTTTTTTGTATTCTCAAGTAATTTGTACGTTATCCATTTATGTGAGTAGCACACACTATTGTACAGTGGTGCCTTTTTGGATCGGATAGTAGCGACATGTAGATTTTTAAAGAGTAACATCTCTCTCGCGCGGGACAGCAAAATGGATTAATTAATGAAAAAGCATTGACTTTGAGCGAGAAACACAAAATGCGGTCTTTGCGAACTGTTACTAAGGATGCTTGCGTCGATAAATATGGAAAACAATTGTACCTCATTATTAAGTCTAATTAAAAGTATTGGTATCTTTTAAGTAGCCACATTGACTTAGAAGTAAATGTTTATTTTTTAAAGCTACTGAGTTAGTAATTTATGAATCGACTTGATAATAAAATTACTTTATTTTAAGCAAAAATATTTCTAAACGGCTGTACAAATTCATAAATTTTTCAGTTCACTGTGATAGCGAAACGTCTTTATTCACTGTTCCATTGCATATCGCTGCACGGTTAACAACCTTGACTAGCCTGTAAGGTGGAACATAATTACATAAACATGTACCAATGATACTATTACCAGTACTGCCCTCTAGGGACAATGACAAGTGTGTTAATGATAGCCTGTTTAACCTTTTCTATGCCAAGCGGTTTTCGTATGGGGAGACCCCGAGGGCCGTCATTTTTTTGAAAAATCAAAAGCTATTTTTAAAATGGATGTATTATTGATAATTCTTGACAATACGTAGTAGCTAATTATTTCAACATGGCAGCAAGATATGTCACTGTGTGTTCTACATTTTAAATTAACCAAAAAAACGGGACATATGATGACACAGAGGCTCAAACCAGAGCGAGAATACTCGCTCTTTTTCTATAGCCGACCTGCTGGGCATGACCAAGAATGCGAGTAATCTCGCTCTTGGCACAGAAGCAGTTAAATGAAAATAACGGAATATAGAAATATAGTTTATAGTAATAGATTTAAAAACGAAAAAAACAATAATAATAATATTGAAATAATTGTGAAATAAAGATTTTTTTAAAATAGCACAAATTGTCTTTTTACACCATTCATGGCTATTTAAAACTCTGGGGCTTACAAACAGGCAGCTGCAGTATCTGCTCATTATTTGTGCTTTTTTAAACCAGAATTTTGATGTAGGTTGGATTATTAATCCGATTATTAGTCAAAGAGTGGGCAACATTCATTATATTATTTGTTGAGAGCAATCTATATATAAGCAACATATTTTACAAATAAGTTGTGTCTTTAGATCTCGTGACGTAGACATAATTAAACAGATTTTTTTAAAGAGGTCTGGTTATTACACTGATGCCCCTACATCAAAAGATTTTTCTTTAGTTTCCATGTTAAAAAATATTTTTAAAAACAATAATTAGAATATTCCCAGTGTTTTTTCACGTTTTGTAATAAATTTGACAAACGCCATCGCCCGATTGCAGTAAGTCGCTTTACGAACCGTTATTTCTAGATGATCCGTGAATATCCAGGCTATAGTCTGATTGCATTGGCAGATCAAAAAATAGCTGTATGCTCCTAATAAGCAGCTAATGTCAGTGTATTATATAATGTATTTCTGCTATATCTACTTCATACGAAACATGGCCTACACAAATTGATTTAATCTTCTGAGTATGCCCGGCATCTAAAAGCAGCTTTTGGATTAGAAGAAGTCCAGAACTCTTTATTACTGATCTGTATTTATGTAAAAGGTACACGTGGCTTAACGCTGTTGACAACAATACTATTGCCTAGTTCTCTACAGCTTAAACTGGTTCTTTCATCTTTTCCTCGATTCATATAATGTATAAGCCTGTACATAAAATTAAATAAATAAAAAATGTATTATATTGTCTTTTTAGATTTATTTTTTGCAATTACACACGCACACGTGACAATTGTACAACGTAATTTAAATTACTTCCAAATGTATCTATCCTTAAGAGATTTATAAACATTTAGTTCTTCAAAACATTTATAAATTGAATGGTGTGAGATCAATCACTCGCATATGTGTGTGATTGATCTGTGATTAGTCATCAGTTATTTACTTGACAAATGTCATCCAAGGAGGCTTTCAACAGCCAACTATTATCATTTGTGATTATGTTTAATATTATATAGTGTCTAGTTTTATAATTCCACAGAAATTTCACTTTGTACATAAAAAATATACATTATTTGATCATTAATTATGTAAATGGTTTAAATAAACTGTTATAAATATATACTTTTGCGTATTTCTTAAATTAAAAACTCTCAGTAGCAAACATACTTTGTCCACAAGAGCTTTTTACATTTTTGTGCTTTTCTTCTAGTTTTCTTACTAATTACGCAAACATTAATCTACACTCCTACAGGAAAACACAAACACTCAATATTGTTGCGAAAGACAATGCAAGTCCGTGGTTATTCGGCGAAGAAGTCTAAAAGTCCAAATTTTAACGTCTCAACTACTAACTTTTACACCCATGTGTGGTGTTGCTCACCAAAACCAGTTACTTGTATAACGAGAATGTACTCTGAAAACAATGCCTCGGTAAGTGCTCCCAAGGAGCGCAGGTACAAGGCAACCGGCCCGGGGGCCTAAGGCCCCCAAAAAAAAAAAAAAAATATTTACAAAAAATATATATTTAAAAATTAATTTAATTTATAAGTATTTATACATATTTAATATAAAAATAATTTGTTTTAGAGTTTGTCAATGTTAAATGTATTAAATGTAAATCAAAGGTCGAGGAACCAGCGTGAATTACCCCAAACGGGGTAAACATTACATCTTTGGGGATGCTAATGAAATTATTGGCATTTACTATTTCATAAACATGCTAGTATTGTTACAGAGCATTCTTTAAGCTAAACCCTTTTGCATCGGTTGTCGGCATATGCCGTCATAAGATTCCCCGACCGTTGACATCGGTTGACGTGATATATCGTTTTGCTACTTTCTTAGAATAGTTTTTTATGCATCATCTGATAGCTAAAGGATACAAGAACCAATGTGATATATGAAAATTAAAAAAAATGCATTGGAAGCACTTAACCGATCATTGAAAGATTTACGCAATGACTCGAGATGTTTTGGAGGCGCAATGATTTTACTGTCTGGCGATTTACGTCAAACACTGCCAGTAATTCCAAGATCAACTGCTGCCAACCAAATTAACGCTTGCCTCAAATCGTCGAATCTATGGCCCTATGTAAAGAAGCTTCAACTGACAACAAACATGAGAGTTGCATTGATGAATGATACATCTGCTGAAGATTTCTCTGAGCAATTGCTGACTATCGGTAATGGTCGAGCACCTGTCGACATATCGAATGGATTGATTTCATTTCCTCAGAATTTCTGTATCTTTGTCTCATCGAAAGATGAACTCATCAACAAAGTATTCCCAAACATCATTTCTAACCACAAAAATAATGAATGGTTGAGTGAGCAACAAAACTAAAAATGGTAAAATTATTAATGACATAGTATCAAAAAGATATAGTCCACTTAATCGCAAAGATAAGATTGCACCAGAAGCAAAGAGTCATTACTCAACTGCATCATTGACCTCCAATAATGGAAATTTTAAAGCTTGTGATTACCTCAAGAATATTGTGGATCACAATAATTTTTCTCTTACAAATGATGAATGTATGTCCACATGTAGTCTTGATGTAATACCGGGAAACCAACAGCAATTTAAAAATAATCAGATGAAAGACATGACATTTGATAGAGATAAGTCATTGTTTTTATTTTGACATCAATATTCAATCGAAAATCTCTCCTCTCACGTTCTAAAAAAACTATCATTTACAGCTCATTAATCAAACCTATAATTACATACTCTGCACCGACCTGGATTGATAACTCAAAAACTAACCTTACTAAACTACAGGTCATACAAAATAAAGCTATTAAAATCATTTTCAATACACCTTTCAGAACTAACTTCAAGCACCTCCACATCCAAAATATAATCCCCGCTATCCACCAACATTTTCAAATCAAAACATTACTACACCTATAAATATCTAACTAACAACTTTGACATTATTGTTCCATAAAACATATGATGCGTCAGAACACAAAGATGGTTTATTTCTACAAGGTTTCTACAAGAATCAAAATAAGACAACTCATTCTAGGAATATACTCTTGACACTAGCTTACAATTCTTCCTGTGTAACCTATGCGTGAGTGAAATTGTCGTGTATTTACTAAAAAATATAATCTACATCAATCGATGAAAAAAAACGAATTACAACTGATGATTTTTAGTAATCCTCCATCCATTAGTTTGGAAAAAAATCAAAAATCTTTTAAATCTCAAACTGTACACCACGGGTCGTCAACCTGGTCCGTACCGCCCACTAGTGGGTGAAATTGTAATGTTTCTGGAAGAAATAAATAAATTGAAAATAAGATAAAATAAAAAAATTAAATAAATGGGTAGTATCCGAAAACTTCGTCAAATTATGCTCATATGTTTGTTTATAGAGGACACAGCAAGTCTTTTATTTTTAACAAATTTGATACAAATTGAATTTTAGCCAAACTTACGCACAGGTAAATAATAATTTATTTAGGTAAACAAATTATAATGAACGTACAATAATAATAAATTAAAATATATTGTTACAAATTAGCTAAAATATGCTTATTAGTAAAATTTAAAAATTTACATCCCCAAAGACTACATATTTCTACTGATAACGCCAGTGCTTAGGATAAAAAGTCGTATTTTAATTTGTTTTTAATACCTTCTAAGATGAATATTTGAAATTATTATTATTTATGAACACGTCTTTAAATACATAACAATTGAACTTTAATAAGCATTTAAGTGATACGCAAATTAAGAAATAAAACGCCGGTTTAGAGCAAAATATTGATCTTAAAAACACATTTTACAACATTAAGAATCGTCATTATCAGCATTGAAACTTAACTGCCACTGATATTTATAATGTTACACAGGTGCTTAACTTTTGTTAGCCTTCATGGTTTTCGAACGTTCCCATATCATCGCAACACAAACTAGAATCAGTCTCTAGGTAGTGCTTAGCTGAGTGACAGTGTTTAACGGAGAGTCCCATATACGGCTCAAGGAATTAAAAGTTCCTCCTGTGTTCCCAAGTTATGGATAGTGTCTATTATCTGTGTTCCCAAGCTATGGATAATGTCTATTATCTGTGCGTAAGTGTCTATTACCCCTGCAATGGCGGTCGAAATATTGGTTAAAAGAAATTCGCCACACACGGCTAAGCCCAAAAGCCACCATTATTTATTTGCTAAAGTAATTTTCAATGAAATAGTTAATAACCTCGAATGGAAATATATTTTATTGATCAATTTAAACACACACTACACATTATATAAAAAATAAATTAAAAATATATGTTTTTAAAATATCAGTTCTGTTCCGCTTGTCCTTGCAACAAAAATAAGTTATTTTCTCAGTTTTCTTTTTGGTTTCGGGCCCCTAATATAACCAAGACATTAAACTAATATTTTCAATTAATAAAGTCTACCTTCGTAGACCAAGCTTGATTTTGATTCATTTATTAAGGCAAATCTAAGCTCTATACATGTCCACGGTAGGATTGAGCCACCCCTTAAAAAAATAAAATAAATTGCCCAGGCCCCGGAAGCATCGGGCTGATCACACGATTTCCTTAAAAGCGCTCATTATTAGACACTCAAATATTTCTTTGGTACTACAGCCGCAGACTACCTGTATGTAGTTCGCGGGGTTCACGCCCTGGAGGATCAGGGAACCATCTATGTTCCCATTTATAAATAACGTTTTGAATTTTAATTAATTTATGAATGTACAGCACATTTCATTTTTATTTTTTTAAGTTTCTCCATTTATTCGGAGGCGGTGTACAATATGAAATTTTTACAGTAAGTTTACAAATTTGTCTTA